>APFE031563315.1:13548-42442 GCA_000404065.3 Pinus taeda
ATGTAAAGGAGGTTGCCCCCTCGAAGAGGCTGAATTCTAAGGCATTGATCTATCTTTTCTATCTTTTCTTGAGCTGGTTCATAACATAGACTACTTAGGGCATGTGGTTTCCAAGGAAGGCATAGAAATGGATCCAAAAACGATGAGGGCTATCATGGAGTGGGTAGCTCCTAGGGATGTGGATGAGGTAAGATCAATCATGTGGTTAGAAGGTTATTATAGAAGGTTCATCAGGAAATTCTCTCAGATTTCCTATCCCAGTACATCATTGCAGGGGTAAGGTAAGAAATTTGAATGGATAGAAGAATGTGCAGCTAGTTTTGACCAATTGAAACAATTGTTGACAAATGCTCCAATTCTAATGATTGCAGATCCATACAAAGAGTTTGTGGTATGTACAAATTCTTGCAAGAGAGGACTTGATGGATTCCTGATGTAGGAGGGGCATATGGTATGATATGAATCAAGGAAACTTCATTAGCACAATCAAAATTATCCAACACATGATCTTGATTTGGCAGCGATCATCCGTGCTTTGAATATGTGGAGACACTATCTTCTTGGCAGGCGGTTCATCTTGATGAGTGATCACAGTGGATTGAGGTATCTATTTAACCAACAAAATTTGAATGTTAGGCAAGCTAGATGGCTAGCCACGATTAGTGAGTTCAACTTTGAGATTAGGTACATTAAAGGTAAAGAGAATTGGGTTGCAAATGATCTTAGCAGGAGGATGCATGTGAATCATATAACAACTATGAACTCCTATGGGATAGATTTACAGGATCAAATATTGTAAGAAGGTCAGTAGGATGATAGGTATAAGGAGCTTATGCATAGGTTACAATAGGGTACACGTGACCCGAAAACAGTGTGATCAAGTAGCTTATCTTAAGATAATTTCATGCTAAGCCATATTCAGGTCACCTGGTATATCAAAATACATTGACAATGGTGAAGAAGTTCTACTATTGGCTGAACATGAAGAAAGAAGTGGCAGCATTTGTGGCTAGGTGCTTGGATTGTCAACAGGTAAAAGCAGAGTGTAAGCATCTAGGTGGTCTACTATTGCTAATTCTAATTCCAAAGTGGAAATAGGAGGCCATTTCCATGGACTTCATTATAGTTTTTCCAAGGACATATAGACACATGATTCTATCATGGTTGTGGTTGAAAAGTTGACAAAGATATCACAATTCATTCCAATGAAGTCTACATATTCAACTAATGATGTAGCACAGGTTTTCATCAGAGATGTAGTGATGTTGCATGGTGTGCCAAACAAAATTGTGTCGGATAGGGATGCCAAGTTCACTTCTAGATTCTAGAAAATTTATTTGTAGATTTGGGGATAGATTTTTCCTTTAGCACAACTTATCATCCGCAGATAGATGGAAAGGAAGAGAGGGTCAACAAGATATTGGAGGATATGTTGAGTGTTGGAAATAATACTGAGAGGGGGGGTGAATCAATATTAGTCAAGTCAATAATATTTTTCTTTTCATACTCAAATTTATATACGCTACTTCAATGAAGGTAACCCGCGTGTACACGCAATTGTTTTTAAGGCAACCAACGTATATCCAGCAAAATTATGATTCAGTTAATTCATCATATGTTGATCTTTAATCAGTACTTCATTAACCACATAAATAGTAACCATGTGTAGTAATATCAGAACAAACCATCACACATAAGAAACACACATGAACACCAAGATTTAAGGTGGAAACCCAATGCGGGACAAAAACCACCTGTTTCTATCTTCTTTTAATATAAGAAAAACCTATTTAAAATCTTGTACTAGTGTAGAATCATACCATTACGCAGGCACCCACCTAGAGAAGGCTACAACCTTCTTTCATTCTATAACTTCTACTATAAGGGAGCTACAACCCGCTAGCTCTTGTACTAGCCAATATGTTTACTAGTACGTAGGCACCGTCCTACTAAAGGCTCCAATCTTCACTCATTTTTCAGCTGCTACAGGAAGGGAGCTCCAACCGCCTGGCTCTTGTACTAGCCAATATGTTTACCAGTACATAGGCGCTGACCTATAGAAGGCTATGACCTTCTCTCTTCCTCCAGGGACCACGTTTCATGAATTTTTAGACTGGATACTCCTAGAACACAACACCACAATTTGAAGGTCAAGTTTCATCCAATTTTCATATTGGACCCATTAGCAACATTGAAGCTCAAAATCAATCACCAATACAATACAACCATCAAATACATCTGCATTAACCAATCATTGAAACTCAATCATCAACCTGTGAATCACCCACAACTGAATCACTGAAGGCCCATCATCATTGAAGCAAATCACAATCAACCAATCTGAACATTCAGAAAACTATCATCAAAACAGAGTCACCAAAACATAGAGCAGAACCCAGAAATCCGCAAAAACCACTAGAACCAACTGAAAATTAAAATATCATATTTCATAATGTATACGCTACTCTAATGAGCCAAACCCGTGTGTATACATGCTTTTACTAAAGCGAACCAACGTACAGATCTGCAAATACTAACTTAAAAACTTCACAGCTATTTCAGAATCTATTCATATCCAGATCATAACATTTGCAGAATAAAGCATGCGCCTGTATTCAGATCTATACTATCCTTGATCAAAACACATAATGATAATTCATTTCAAGCCTTAAGATCCTGATCCATCATTAGATCTTATCCCTCATCAACCGCTAAGGTTCATCCTTGGTTAAGATCAAGAAAAGCATCATAAGCCGATAACCTGCATACTAGATCTCACACTTGATCAGATACTGAATCCTTGTACACCATCTAGCCTAATGATCTTCTCCTCCTTATATATTTTTAGGAATTTCTCAATACCATGGACCAAAACCACTTAGGACCAATACCTTGGACCAAATACCTACGGTCAATACCTCGAACCAAATACCTTGGACCGAAACCTTGGATCAAAGTACCTTGGACCAAATACTTAGTTTTCCAACATGTGTGTGATTTTCCTCTTGTGAAAGTGGGTGTATGCATTATACACTCCTTTTGTTTTGTTAACCCACGTGTATATGTTACTTGGACAAGGTGAACTTGCATATACCTCTCCTTCTTCATTCTTTGGAGTTTGATCTATAATCCTTTGTTGTTGTACTATGAACTGTCATCTGAGTGATTTGCCATCAAGGACAAAACTTGTATCATAATTCCAACATTGAGGATGTATGTGATGCATCAACAATGGAGGTGGGAAAATTATCTTTCCATTGGCAAATTTTTCTTACAAAAATGGGTACTAGGAATCTTTGAGGATGAGTCCATTTGAGGCACTATATGGGTAGATTTGTAATACAACCATAAGTTGGAGTGATGCAATGAACAAGGTGTTGATTGGATTAGACATGTTGACCGAGATGGAATAAGAAATGCAGGTAATAAAGAAGAATCCAAAGCCAGCACATGACAGGCATAAGAGTTATGCAAATTAGAACAGGTTGTTTAAGAAGTTTGAGGTTTGGGAACAAGTGTATTTGTGCATCAAGACCAAGAAGATTTCCTTGAGGATTGAATCATGTGCCAAGCTCGCACCTCAGTATTGTGGACCTTTCAAGATTCTTGAGAGGATTGGAAAAGTAGCTAATCAACATGCATTACCTCTGACATTGAAAGTCCATGATGTTTTCCATGTGTCATTGCTTAAGAAATATGTTATAGATGTTGATCATGTCATTGACTGGTCTGTATTGCAGGTGAAATCATAAGGAGAATTCCAGTTGGAACCTTAATGAATTTTGCAGAGAAATATGCTCATGTTACGGAACCAAGAAATTGAGCAGGTTAAACTACAATTGAAGCACCTTGGGCCTGATGAGGCTACATGGGAGATGGTAGGTCAAATGCAAGCTATGTATCCTTCTCTGTTCACTATAGGGAAATTTTAAGGATGAAATTGTATCTTAAAGTTTAGAAACTTTGGTGAATCTTAGTAGTCTCTAGTAGACAAATAATACAATGTTTAATGAGATTTTATAAAAATATATAGATTTCTAATTATTTTATACAGTTCTATATAATATCTTGATGATTTTTAAGGAAAAATAATTTTATACTATAAAACTTGGGCTAATATTTTTTAGAAAATATGGAAATTGTCGAATATGTTTTTAGAAAAAGTATGGAAAATTAGCCCACTTGTAGATATTAGCCCCTAAAATTTTCCTTGATTCACTAGTTGATCAAATGTTTTTGGCATATGTTTTGGTGTGATGTTTGGTATATGTTTATATGTATATGAATGTAAATAACACCATGAGCTATGTTATAAATCTCCAATAAGAGGTATGGGTGTCATGTCATTATGGTTTTCATGTGTCATGTTTCTCATGTTGGTTTACTTCTCAGTAGGATGATCATTGTAAATACTGGAACGAGCTTAGTTATAAAGCTCCATGGGAACTATGTTTTTCTTTTCAATAGTCTTGCTAGTTGTAGGTGTCATTGAACATCGAGAATGGTGTTCCCACAAGGGGGAGGGTTTTGTAACAACCCTAGTTAAAATATCGATGTAATAAAGTTAATAAAGGAAAAATAAAAACCAAGGTCATGGGACATGTATTCCAAGCTGAATGTTGGGAAAAACATAATGATGGGGAAAGTTTGTGATTAGTTAATGGATATGGAAATTGGAAAAGGCAATGGCAAAGGCTTTGGAAAGGCATGAGGCATTGATTGGTATTTTATTTATGAAAATAATGGAAAATAGGAGAAAATGAAGGTGAAAGGTCACAAGTTGCAGGTGAGGAGGAAAATTAAGGAAAATAATGGAAAATGAAGAAAAAAGAGGCCTCATTGATAAAAAGGATTTCATGGATCAATTCACAACCTTTTGTCAGTTCATTTTTGGAGCTCTCATTTTTTACTCTCTCTCATACTCTTTGACACTCAGAGTTTTCTTGGAGAACTCTTGGAGGAGTGTGGCATACTTGGGATTTAGAGAAATGAAGGCAAAGGAAAAGTAGAAAAGCATAAGAGGACATAAGGATCAACAACTACAACATGTTTTCCTTCCAGGGACCGAGTTCCATGTATGATTTCCTTGCTAGTTTTGGCACACATGCCACATGCATGTTGTTTCTTAATTATGATCTATCATTGGCATGGAGGATTTCATGGTGGTTTTTCCTTGCCTTTCCATTTTTGGGATGGCCATGGTGTTGTGGGTTTCTTTCCTTTTGTTTTTTGGTTGGGTGTGATGTTCCTTTGGTCGTGGGTTGAGTTACTAGTTCCTAGAGCCTTTGTTCGACAAACGCCTTGAAAGCCCTATAACAGCTTTGGTTGAGTTACTAGTCCTGGAAGCCTTGGTTATACAAACATTATCAAGCCCATGGTGGGTTGAGTTACTAGTCCTAGAATCCCTCGTTAGATAAATGCTTTGGAGCTCGACAAGAACTATGGATTGAGTTACTAGTCCTGGTAGCCTTGGTTGGAACAAACGCTATGGAGCGCGAGACAACTTGGGTAGATACTAATCTGGTGATGGTTAGTGATGTCCAACTATGTTGTGGAATCACTGGTTGAGGTTTGAGGTGGTTTGGCCTTTGGAAGCCCTTGTTTGGTTTTGTTTTGATTTATTTCATGAGATCCCACATTCATGCTTGGAATATGGCACGAGGGTGATTGGTTGAAAGAGAGATTTGGTTCAACCCAATCTATGGTCAGGCTGTATGTGGAAGTCCCTAACTTGGTTGGATTTGCATATGTGAATAATATTTCCTTTTTCCTTGGTATTTTCATGAGTACATGTGCTTGATATTATGTGGCTCTAATGGTTGTTTCATGGTTGATATATCTATGATTATTCGTTGGTTATTAGTATGTTTCATGACAATTATGATATATGGCTCAAATTATGTTTTGGTTAGTATATGAAATGTTAGTGAATTAATGACCTAATAAATAACAATGTAGCTATTGTTAGTAGATACCAGTCCTCTTTAACAATTCTCAGATAAGTATGAGTCCCCTATGCTCAGATATGTTATTGTGACCTATAGATTACATGTTTGTAATATGTTTGATGAAATGTATGTCATGGCTAGTAGGGCTTAGATAAATTCCTTGTTTAATTTTTTACATTAGTGCCCTTGTTTTGATATTATTTTTCATTTCTAGAAGTTTCATGAAGTTTTGGTAGTGGCTTGAGTCATGACCCTGAAAAATGGCACCGAATCTGGGGTCACTAGCACATAACTGCTTGAAAAATTGTAGAGTCACATAGATGCATTGTTGTGGGAGAGATTGAAGGGTTCCAGTCTTATGCATGCCTTGTCATGGGAGCGACTGAGGCTCTAGGTAAGTGAAATGGAAAGTTCTCTAAGGGGTTGGGTACCTTAAGGGGTTGGTTCGCTCTTAAAGGTTCTGTAGCTTTTGAGGAAAGTCATATTGGTCTTGTAATGTCAACTACACTTCCTTAATTGTACATGGGGAGTTGAATCATATCATAGTAACTCTTTGTCACATGTTTACCCTAGTGGACCGGTTAGCTTAGGTAAATGTGGGAGGATGGTGCTACATTCTCCATCAACATTCTATTCATCCTCTCCGTAACTCCATTATGCTAAGCTGGATATGGAGTAGTCTTATGCCTTTCTATGCTACACTTGTTACAAAATTATTCGAATTCATTCCCACAAAATTTTCCACCATTATCGGTCCTCGATACCTTAATTTTCTTCTTTGTCTGCTTTCCTCAAGAGCCTTAAACTCTTTGAAATTTTCAAATACTTCAGATTTATTCCCAAGGAAATAAACCCATATATTCCTTGAGAAGTCATCTATAAATGAGACATAGTACTCATATTCACCTAGTGATCGGACTGACACAGGTCTAACCACATCATTGTGCACCAACTGTAATATTCCCTTTGACCTCACAGAACTAGAGGAGAATCTTACCTAATTTTACTTCCAATATAAACAATGTTCACATAAATCAAAATCCAAAGATAAGTTATATATACCTTCTACCATACTATTACTATGTATTAATTTAAAGTTGTTCTCTGCATGTCCCAGCCTTTGATGCCATAACTTAGTCTTTTCTCCATAAGTTGAAAGACTTTTTCCTTATTTTTCTCCATTCTCATGAAAAATGAATTATTGAACCCATAACTAATAGATATTCTCAACATTTTATACAAATTTCCAATCCAACATTCTCTCCTCAATAACGTTTCCCCTCAGACCATCCTACAATTATCCTTTTCAAACACTATTTTTATACCTACATTTCTCATCTTGCTTATAGAAATCAAATTTTTGGCTAATCTTGGGATTTTCATAAAACCAAAGGTTGTTCTAATCCTTCCACTTTTTGGTTTCAACTTGATTTTTCCTCAGCCTCTGATTCTACTTTTTTATTCATTTTCTTCGAAAGCATCACCTCCATCTTCTTTTTCATACTCACAAAGATACCTTTTATGAGGAGTCATGTCAAAGGGTGTTATTGCATAGACCATCTATGCTTCATGATATGTGTGTGTACTTGAAGAATCCAAGTACACATCCCCTCCTTCATCTTAGGAGGTTTTTACTTCTATAGAAGGAGAATATTCAAATCCCATCCCTTTCTCAGGAATTCTAGATATACAATTTTTATTGTAATTCCCTTATTTTTGTAACATCCACAGGTTAAAAGTTCATGTAATAAAGTTAATAAAGGAAGAAAAATACTAAGGTCATGGGACACTTATTCCAAGTTCAACGCTGGTTGAAGTATCCTAGTGGGAATAACTTCTTGCGTATTATGGCTAAGGGGAAATTGGAAAAGGCAATGACAAAGGCTTTGAAAAGGAAAAAAGGCATTATTGGTATTTATTTTATGAAAATAAAGTAAAATAGGAGAAAACAGAGGTGAAAAGTCACAGGTTGCATGTGAGAAGGAAATTGAAGGAAAAATTAAGCAAAATTAATAAATTAGAGGAATCAATAGTAAAAATACATCAAAGAATTAGTTTGAGGCCTTTTTTCTATTTAGTTTTGGAATTAGTCTCAAAGAGGAGAAGAGCACCAAGAGGAGAAGGAAAGAAAGCAAGCGAACGAAGGACAACGAAAGCAAAGGAAATAAAGGATCAAGTAAGGAAAGGTTGGATCAATCAACTTCAACGGGAATACTTATAGGTAACAGGTTGCATGTATGATTGCCTAGCTGGTTTTGGCATGCATGGTATGTACATGTGTGTATTTGGTTCATTTTTTGTCATTGGCATGGGTTTTTCTGGGTTTTGACAATGCCTTTAGCCTTGCTTTGCCATTTTCGGATAGGCATAGTGTGATATAATTATTTCTTGGTTGAGATTTCAGTTTTTGAAGGTTTTCGATTTGGGTGAGGTGGTCTCTGGAAAAATACCAAGGATTGGGGGTGGAGATGGTTTTCTTCGGGAAGCCCTCAACATGTGGGTGGAGACAGGAAAATTCCTCAAGGGATGGTGAAGGAAGTTTGAGGCATCCAAGCTCAGTCTGGTTTTCTGATCTTGGGACTGCTTTAGGTGAGATCACGATATGGTGAGGGTGGAGGTGGTTTAACCAATATATTCTCTTGGTTGTTTATGGATTGTATTATACCATGAGATCCCACATTCATGCTTGGAATATGGCATGGGGTTGATTGGATGAAATAAAGATTTGGTTCAACCTAATCTATGATCAGGTGGTACGTGGAAGTCCCTGAATTGGTTTCCTTTGTCATATGATTAATAATAGCTAAGTTTCTCTTGTCTTTGATGAGTAATTATACTTGTTATTATGTGGATTTAATGGCTGATCTATCATTGTTATCTACCTGGCTATATGTCGGTTATAAGCATGGTTATATGGCATATCTAAGTATGGATCTTATCGCATTTTTCTTAATTAATGTTTGGTTAATGAGTGCATTACCTAATTGGTGTTATGAAAGTATTGTGAGAAGGCATTGGTTCTTTTGGTTAAACCTCAGATAAGTTTTAGATCCCTATTTTAAGATATGCATTCGTGAACTTCAGGTTTCATGTTTACCATGTATTTGACGGAACGTGTGTCCTAGTTGGGAGGGGTTAGGTCAAGCCCTTGTTCAATTTTTTGGTTTAGAGGATTTATTTGTATGTTATTTATCATTTCTTGAAGTTTCATGGAGTTTTGGGTAGAAGCCCGAGTCCTAGCCTTGGAAAAATGGGTCAGAATTCAACGTCGCTAGTACATAACTGAAAGCAAAAGTCCGTAGTCATTAGGAAGAAGACATATGAAAGTGAATGGAGGCTTACACTCACTTGGATTCCTTTTCAAGGGACTATCTAAGGCTCTAGGTTAGTCAAAAAAATATTTAGCTCAGGGGTTGGACACCTAAAGGGGTTCGGTAGCTCCTAGAGGTCTTGTAACAACTGAGGGAAGTCACTAAGGTCTTAAGATGTCAACTCCATTTCCTTAAGGTCATATAAGAGGTTGATTCTTATCATAGTGACCATCATCTCATGTTTACCCTAGGAAAAACGGTGAAAGTGGGTAAATGTGGGAGGAGGCAGTTACAGGGTGGTATCAGAGAGGGTTGCACTTTCTTTGGGTAAAATCTAATGTTGTAAAGGTTATGGTTGTCATGCATGGGATCATGATATACAATCAATATGGTCATGCATGATGTTTCCATATTTATATGATTATGATCATATATGTATCATGCTAATGTGGACTTATTTGGCAAATGAGATAAGCCTCCCCTGAATGTCATGCGGCATGGTTTTGATTTTGGTGTCTATTTAGTTTATCAGACATTTCATACTTGTAGGAAGAAGAGAATTAGATATGAAAAACAAAATGGTAGACCATATTTCCCATGACTCTCCCTACATATGAGTTGGGCAGCAAGGAGATGAGTATTCTCTTAGTATAGCAGATACATTGAGGAGTTCAAGGGAAAATATTAGAAGTTGCAAAGAAGAAAATGAAAGGATGGTTGAGGCCCAAGAAAGACTTTCAAGGGCTTAGGAAAGGAAGGTAGTATTAAATGTAGTGATTCTTCAGAGATTGTTAGACTTGAAGAGAGAATGAAAATTGAGGATTAGTCAAGTGCAGGAAGAGAAAATTAATGGAGCCTATTCTAGCAGGTCTTGGTCTGGACATAGGTTAGATAGAGCAGGTACAATCAGAGGTGGTAGATTACTAGATACACTTGATAATAGGTCCGGTATGTATGGGCATCATTTTAGTTCCTTGTCTAGGAGAAATTATCACCATCATGATCCTTATAGGAGGAGTGAGTACTTTCCCGAGGAGTTCAAGAAAGTCAAGCCTCCTACATTCGATGGAGAGATGAAGAAGTCAGAAGATGAAGAGGCATGGTTGCTTGGGATGAATAAATAGTTTAGATTACATAACTATTCAGAGAACATGAAAACTAAAAATGTCCACCTTCAGTCACAAAGGGAAAGAAAATATCTGGTGGGAATATGTGAAGAATGTCAAGGGTATTTGCGATGAAGAGTTGATTTGGAATGAGTTTGAGAGACTCTTTAAGAAGAAGTACCTATCGGAGAGGTGTTATGATGACAAAGCTAAGGAATTTTATGAGCTATAGATAGGTTCTATGACAAATGATGCATATACTAGTAGGTTCCTAGAGTTGTTGAGGTATGTGCCTTACCTCAAGGATGAGAAGGCCAAGATTTAGAGATTCATCAGCAGGGTGCCAACAACATATAGAGACCAAATTGAGTTTGCTGAGCCTAGATCATTAGAAGAGACCATCCAAAATTTGAAGCATTGTCATGAGAAATCAAAGAACAAAGTTGTACCTAAGCATGATTTGAAGGGGAATGAGAAAGTTAAAGGGAATTGGCCACTGAAGAGGGGAAGACCTCAAGATGTAGGTGAGAAAGAAAATGTTTCTCCTTACAAGAAATTCAATGCAGTTGAGGAGGGAAATGGAATACAACCTGGAGATAATAATAACATAGGTGATGGAAGGGGACCATTGCAGTGTTCGATATTTGGAAAATATCATCAAAAGAAGGATTGTCCATTGTACCAGGGTGGTAGACCTCATATTTATGTCACTCAGGAGGCACAGATAGTTGTGGATGTTGGTCATAATATTCCTTGGATTTATGCAGTTGTGGATAACAAGCACGATGATCACAAAGCATCCATTATTAATATGGAAGGAAAGCTCTGTGGTCGAGTTGTTCTATTTTAATTGATCCTAGATCTAATTATAATTATGTTAATCTTGACCTAATGGACAAGTGTGGCTTGAGAAAAGAAGTGCATGCAGAGTTTTGGTTGGTGTAGTTAGCTATAGGTACTACGAGGAGAGTTCATAACTGGGTAATATCTTGTGCATTTGAGCTGAATCGTATGCCTATAGTAGCACATCTTAATATACTTCCACTGGGATCTTATAGTATGCTTTTGCTATGGAGTGTTTGTTTACTCACAGGACCAAAGTATATTGTTATGAAAAGGCCATTGAGTGCTTGGATAATAATGGGAAAAAGAGAATCTTGCAAGGAAAGAAGAATCATACATCAGTTAGTGTGTGATGTTTGTATTTCATATTTTTAGTGACAAGGGTAAGGATGTTGAGGATGTAGAAATCTTCAAGAGGCACCCTGTATTACAATATTTTCAAGATGTGTTTCTTGCAAATATTCCAAATTTTCCTCCCCATAGGGAATTGGACATCTATATTGAGTTGGTACCAGGAGAAACACCAACATCAAAGGCACCTTACAGGATGAGTACAACAAAGTTAGTAGAGTTGAAGTTGCATCTGAAGGAAATGATAGATATGGCATATATTATGCCAAGTGTATCACCTTGGGGTGCACCAATATTTTCTGTGAAGAAGAAGGATGGTAATCTCAGGTTCTACATTGAGTACAAGCATCTGAGCAAGGTGAAAATTAAGAATAGGTACCCATTGTTGAGAATTGATGATTTGTTTGATCAATTGAAGGGAGAAATAGTGTTCTTGAAGACTGATATCTGAGATCAGGATACCATCAGGTATGCATCAAAGAAGAGGAAATCTACAACATTTTTTTAGGACAAGGATGGGAGTTATGAGTTTATTGTGGTTCCTTTTGGTTCAACTAATTCTCCAGTGACCTTTATGAGCTCGATGAATAATGTATTGTGTCCTTATTTGGACAAGTTTGTTATTGTATTCCTTTATGATATATCTATATCTATATCTATATATATAATATAATAATATAATCTATAAATATATATATATATATATAGATATATATAGATCTATATATATATTCTAAGAATGATGAGGAGCATGTCGAACATTTAACAGTAGTGTTGATATTGATAAGAGAGCATCAGTTGTATGCCAAGCTTAGAAAGTGCATTTTATTTCAAATAGAGGTACATTACTTGGGACATGTTGTCTACAAGGAAGGCATAGTAGTGGATCTAGAAAAGATAAGGGCTATCATGGAGTGGGAAGCTCCTAAAAATGCAAATGAGGTTAGATCATTCATGGGGTTAGTAGGTTACTAAAGGAGCTTCATCCGGAACTTATCACACATTGCATATCCTATTGCATCATTGTAAAGAAAAGGTAAGAAATTTGAATGGATAGAGGAATGCGCCACTAGTTTTGAGTAGTTGAAGCAATTGTTGATAGTTGCTCTAGTTTTTAAGATTGCATATCTAGATAAAGAGTTCATGGTGTGTATAAATGGTTGTAAAAGAGGACCTGGTGGAGTCCTAATGCAAGAGTGATAGGTGGTGTGCTACGAGTCGAGGAAATTGAACGAGCATGAGTAGAATTATGTGACTCAGGATCTTGAGTTGGTAGCTTTTATTCATGCCTTGAAGATGTGGAGGGATTCTCTTCTTGGTAGGTTTGTATTGATGAGCGATCAGAGTGAGTTGAGGTATCTATTTTACCAACTGAATATGAATTCCAGGTAAGCTAGATAGTTTTCCATGATCAGTGAGTTTGACTTCAAGATTATATACATGAAAGGAAAGGAGAATAAAGTTGCATATGCTCTCTGTAGGAGAGTGAAGATGAACCATGATACAACAGTGAGATCGTATGGGACAAATTTATAGGATCAGATCTTACAGGAAGGATAGCAAGATAATACAGGGAGTTTAGACATAGGTTACAATAGGGTACAGGTGATTGGGATGTAGAATATCATCTCATGGAAGATGGTTTGGTGAGATTCAGGGACAGGATTTATGTGTCAGATGATAGTGGGCTCAATAAGCTTATCTTGAGGGAGTTTCATGACAAACCATATTCAGGTCACCCAGGATAATAGAAGATGTTGATAGTAGTGAAGAAGTTTTACTATTCACTGAATATGAAGAAGGAAGTGGGAGATTTTGTGGCTAGATGTTTGGACTCTCAACAGGTGAAAGCAGAGTGTAAGCATCTCGGTGGGTTGCTTCAACCTATTTCAATTCCAAAATGGAAATGGGAGGTCATTTCCATGGATTTCATTACAAGTTTTCCAAGGACATCAAGGAAACATGATTCTATCATGGTTGTGGTCAATAGATTGAGCAAGGTAGCTCACTTCATTCCAGTGAAAGCAACGTATTCAACTAGTGAGGTGGCACATGTCTTCATCAGGGAGATAGAGAGGTTGCATGGTGTTCCAAAAAAGATTGTTTCAGAAAAGGATCCTAAGTTCACTTCCAAGTTTTGTAGGATTTGTTTGTAGGTTTGGGATAGATTTTTCCTTCAGTACAACTTATCATACACAGATAGATGGATAAACAAATAGGGTCGACAAGATTCTGGAGGAGATGTTGATGATGTATGTCATACACCAACAGAGGATATGGGAGGAATACCTTCCATTGGTTGAGTTTTCTTACAAAAATGCTTATTAGGAGTCACTAAGGATGAGTCTCTTTGAGGCACTGTATGGTCAGAGTTGTAACACTCCCATTATATGGAGTGATTCAGTGAACATAGTACTTATTGTACCAGATATGTTGGCATAAATGTAACATGAAATTCAAGTTATAAAGAAGAATCTAAAGGAAACATAGGACTAATAGAAGAATTATACATACCAAAAAATGGAATTTAAGGAGTTTCAAGTTGAGGAACATGTGCATTTGAGCATCAATCCCAAGAAAAGATCCTTGAGGATTAGATGATGTCCCAAGTTGGCACCATGATATTGCAGGCCTTTCAAGATCCTTGAGAGGATTGGACCAATGGCCTTCATATTTGCACTACCTTCAACAGTGAAAGTCCATAATGTTTTCCATGTTTCATTACTTGAAATATATGTAAAGGATGTTGATCATGTTATTGATTGGTTTATATTTCAGGTGGAACCAAAAAGATAACTCCATCCAGAACCTCAGTGCATATTGCAATGAAAACAACTCATGCTCTAGAATAGAGCAATCGAGTAGGTTAAAGTGCAGTGGAAGCAATTTGGGCCTGATGAAGCTACATGGGAGATGGATGATCAGATATGGGCTATGTATCATTCATTGTTTGTCACTGTAGGAAAATGAGTTTCTGGTATTTGTACATATTTATGTATGGTTTCTATTGTAAATATCGCAATGAGTTGTGTTACAAAATTTTAATAAGTGTTATGGTTGTCATGTTGACATGTTTTTCACGATGGTTTTTCTTTTGAGTAGGTTGTTCATTGTAAATACTATAATGAGTTGGGTTATAAAGCTCCATGGGTAGTATGTTTTTGTTTTCAGTGGTTCTGTTGGTTGTAGGTGTCATAAAACATTGTAGATAGTGTTCCCTTAAGGGGGAGGGGTTTGTGACAACCTAGAGTTAAAAGTTCATGTAATAATGTTAATAAAGGAAAATAAGACCAAGGGCATGGGACACTTATTCCAAGCTGAATTTTGGGTGGAGTATCCTATTAGGCATCACTTGTTAAGTATTATGGATAAGGGGAAATTGGAAAAGGCTATGGAAAAGGATTTGAAAAGGCATAAAGGAATTATTGGAATTTATTTTATGAAAATAAAGGAAAATAGGAGAAAAGGGAGGTGAAAGTTCACATGTTGCATGTGGGATGAAAATTGAAGGAAAAATTAAGAAAAATGAGGAAATTAGAGGCATCAATAATAAAAAGACATCCAAGCATTAGTTTAGGGCCCTTTTCTCAGTTTAGTTTTGGAATTAGTCTCAGAGAGGAGAAGAGCACCAAGAGGAGAAGGAAAATAAGCAAGGAAAGGAAGGACAAGGAATGAAAAGGAAAGCAAGGATTAAGCAAGGAAAGGTTGGATCAAGCAACTTCAATGGGAATAATTATAGATAACAGGTTGCATGTATGATTTCCTAGCTAGTTTTGGCATGCATGGTGTGTGCATGTGTGTATTTGGTTCATTTGTTGTCATTGGCATGGGTTTTGTTGGGTTTCAACATTCGTTTTAGCCTTGTCTTACCATTTCCGGATAGCCATCGTGTGATGGGATTCTTTCTTAGTTGATATTTGGATTGTTGGAAGGTTTTGAATCTGGGTGAGTTGGCATTAGGAAAAGTACCAAGGGTTGGTGGTTGAGATAGTTTTCTCCGGGAAGCCCTCAATAGGTAAGTGGAGACAGGAAAATTCCTCAAGGGATGGTGAAGTAATTATGAGGCATCCAAGCTCGATTTGGTTTTATGATCTCTGGACCGGTTTGTGTGAGATCACGACATGGTGGGGGTGGAGGTGGTTTAACATCTAGATTCCCTTGGTTTTTATGGATTATCTTATCCTATGAGATCCTACATTCATGCATAAAATATGGCATGGGGGTGATTGGATAAAAGAAATATTTGGTTCAACACAATCTATGGTCAAGTGGTATGTGGAAATCCCTAACTTTGATGGATTTTGCATATGGTTAATAAGAGCTAAGTTTCCCTTGTCTTTGATGAGTAATTATACTTGTTATTTTGTGGCTTTAATGGTCGATCTATCATTGTTATCTACCTTGTTTTATGTTGATTATAAGCATGGTTATATGACATATATAAGTATGGTTCTTATCACATTTTACTTAATGAATGCATGACCTAATTGGTGTTGTGACAACTATTGTGAGAAGGCATTGGCCTTTCTGGTTAAACCTCAGATAAGTTTCATATCCCTATGTTCATATATACATTCATGACATGTAGGTTGTATGTTTACCATGTGTCTGAAGGAATGGATGTCATGGTTGGGAGGGGTCAGGTCATTTCCTTGTTCATTATTTTGGTTTACAGGATTTTTCTCAATGTTATTTATGATTTCTGGAAATATTATGGAGTTCTAGGTAGTTGGCTGAGTCTTAGCCTTGAAAAAGTGGCTCGAAATTTGGGATCACTGGAATAGATTTGACTGCAAGAGTCCATAATCACTGGGAAGTAGGCCCATGGGAGCAAATGGATGCTTACAATCACTTGTATGCCTTGTCAATGGAATGACTAAGGCTCTAGGTCAGCGAAAAGGAGAGTTAGCTCAGGGGTTGGACACCTAGAGGGGTTTGGTAGCTTTTGAAAGTCCCGTAACACCTAAGGGGAATCAGTAAGGTCTTAAGTTGTCGAATATATTTCCTTAAGGTCATATAGGAGGTTGATTCTTGTCATAGTGACCCTCAACTCATGTTTACCCCTAGAAAACTGGTGAAAGTGGGTAACTGTGGGAGGAGGTGGTTATAATTTTCCACATCTCTAACATACCTTTACCAAATTTCTTGGAGATTTAGATATCCCTCTTAAGGAATTCTTTTTATTTCTATTATGAGATCATCCTCTTATAGATAAGGCTTCTCTATTATTGCTTTCCATTTTTTTCTGTCACATCTCATTTGATATCAAGGATGATACAATTTCATTGAGCTTTAAACTAGATGCATTATTATTTATGGAAAAAAACAAACTATATTATGATTATAGTAGATAAAATAACAAAATAATTCATTTATATTCATTTCAAATCTTAATATCAACATTTAATAAATGACTTACCACAATATTAAAGGTATTCAAATTCTCTATCACTAAGTATCCATCCTTCATCCTCAGTTTATACAACTTCTTTTGCAACAACAATTTGTTCATCAAGGACTTAGATTGATACAAATCCCATAAGCCTTCAATGTAGTTTTCCTTGAAACATTTAGCAATAATGAATTTGAAAGACAAAATTGTGCTCTTTGTTTTTTGATCCAACTTGATCTTGTCTTTTATTGACATCCCTATTGGTGTAGTACTCAGATCCATGAAAATCCACTGATATCTATTCACCCAAAAAATATTCCATTTTAAGCTTTAATGGCCTAAAACTATACCCATTGAATTTCTCTATCTATATCTTCAAACTTCTTACCATTTAGTTTCACCACAAGAATCACTTCCATAGACCTCCTAGAATGATCGGGTCTGTTGTAGGCCCGAGAAAAAAACATTAGCCACAAAGAAATCCCCTTGAAATGAAAATTACTCTGATACCAAATGTATGTTTTAACTCTATACAGTTAACTACTTCAAATATTTTCTTAATTAAAATATAAAAGATGCAATAGAGAACACAAACATTAACACATATATTTTATCTTGGAAACCCAAAACTAGTATAAATAGAAATATTTTTCAACACACACACACACACAATGATATATATATATATATCATGTTTTGTATAGTATCACAATACAATATATATCGCTTGGAAACCATGAATCACCAATCCATTTACCATGGAATAGAATAAATAATAGTTTTATATCTAACACTTTTGTGATCCATATTGTAGATAAGTGTCTTTTGGATTAATCACATTATTAGAATTTGTTCGATGTTTCGAACCAACTAATGTGGTACCTTGTTCTGAGGATGAAGCACATTAGTTGGTTTGAAACGTTGACCAAAGCCTAATGATGTGATTAATCTGAAAGACATTTATCTAAATAATAGTTTCTTACTAAAAATTACAAAACCATGGGGAAAACCACCATGTGCCACAAAACATATTTCAAATAAAAACAATCCATGAAAAACCACCAAAAAACAACGCAAAATCCCACCAAAAAGTTTTTTTTCCATGGTGTTATCCCCAAACCCCAACCTAGTGTAGCGAAACCACCTAAACAGGGGCTACTACCACCCATTTTACATCCAGTGCAATGCAAAGTGTATGTAGCTAGTCATTCCAAGAATATAACACATACCCAACATTCTCCCACTTATTGTTTTCTTTGCACACAAGAGTTAATACGAGTACATGCTTATAAATATAGGGCAATAACGGCCATTGATTTTGTACACAAAAACTTCCTAGTCTTTATATTTTTTTAATGAATATATAATATTCTTTATAGTGGCAACCTTTTCAATTAGCACCTTGTTGTTTTCAATCATATCTCTCATGAAGTGAGATTGAACATCAATATGGTTTGTCGTCGAATGATATGTTGGCTTTTTCTATGAATATTGGACTTTAACTGTCACAATCTATCTTTACAGCTTTTTGTACCAACCCAATACCTTAAAACAATATTTACAACCATACTTGTTCCTTCCTTGCATGAATGGATTCCATGTATTTATTTTGTTTAATTGAGAGTGCCACTACAAATTTCCCTTTGTTCATCTAGTTGATTTTTCGTCCAAATAGGTTAAACACATATCCACTTGTGTATGTTTTTCTATCCATATCTCCAATCTAGTTTGTGTCATCAAATCCATGTATGTCCAACACTCTTTACAATCTTGGTATTCCTATCTAGCACAATCCATATCCAATAATTCCAAAAAGATACCTAAAAATATTCTCTACTATTACCTAATACTACTTCCCTATTCTTGACATATACCTATTCAATATTCCCATTTCATGTACAAATTCTAGTCTAGTACATACCATTACATACATCAAGCTTCCAACTTCATTGGCATATGGAAAGTGGGACATGTCCTCTTTTGTTTCATGTGTCTTAGGACATTGATTTAGTAGATAAATTTACATATACTTGAATAGGAACCTTTACTCGTATGCATTGTTAAATGTTAAACCTATGCAATATTGTCTCAACATAATTCATCTAACTTAACTAGAGTTTCTCATTTTCCCAATTTCTTTTAATTTCCATTCCCAAAATAAAATTTGTAGCACCAAGGTCCTTCATCTCAAATTTAGAGCATAATTGAGATTTCACTTCATAGATGATTTCAGTATCATTTCTAATTAGCAACATATAATCCACATACAATGTAACATACCTAATGCCCTAATGCTCGATTAAGGATATGGGGTATAACTTTCTTTTTCTCATTTGGAAACTTAAAAATTAGCTCAGATACCACTTTTTAACACAACCAACCCCATAATTCTTCATTAGGCATATGGGGCATCACATTTTCCCTAAATAATTTGATCAAATGATTCCCACACATTATTCTAATCACCATTCAAAGAACTACATTTTGTTGGGGAATTTCATCAAACAATTTGCATGCACTTTTTATTTCTCTCAAACTAAAATATTTCATAGAGTATATCTTGGAAAATATAGAGGTCTAGAATCTAAAATTTCTACCATAGGTACTTTGTGATATTTTCTCTTTCTTCTCCAGGTTTCATAGTCTAGGACCTCTCAAAAAGAAGGTTATGGCAATGCTGCCTAAATGACCTGTTTCGAGGTCTAATTTCAAGAGAATTCAAGAGATCCAAATTTCGCTTGGCATATATACAAACAAATAACGAACCAAGATATGAAATATCTACCAAAATTTCATTTGAATTTACCCTAAGTATGATCCAAGTTCCAACCTCTAAAACTACTCAAAAGAAAAGTTATAATTGAAATACCAAACTTTCCTTATGTCAGGAGCATTCATGAGGCTTGAATTTATTAGAGGATAACTTTGAAAATGTAGCAAGTCAGGAACGCAAAATTAAACTAGAAAATTAGTGCTATTTCCCCTCACTATGGTCCAAGTTTCAACCTCCAGAACTTCCCAACAGGAACGTTATTGCGAAAATTTCAGGATGACATGTTTGAAGAAGCATTTAGGAATCCTTACTTCCTCAAATCATATATCCAAAAATATAGTGAACCAATATATTAAAACTGAATTATATGATCAAAAATATTTCCCATCACTATGATCCAAGTTTTAGCCTGTAGAACTTCCCATAATAAAATTTATAACAGAAATTCCAAGATGACCCATTTAACTGATAAATCACATTATGGGCTTCCACCATTAAAATCCATGAAATCACTTATAGCTTATAGAGAAAATTAAATAAAATGTAGCATGAATTTAATAGAAAAATAATGAAATCAATAGGGAAGTCATACAATTAATAGTGAAGGCATGTGGTTACCCAAAATTATCATGCATTTCCCATGCATCCTAATTCATTTAAATTCCACAACCAAGTGAATTAACCCATTACTCCAGACTTTACTATCATAAAAAGCATAATGATCATAAAGAAAATAATATAACAAAAAAGTAATTTATACATATCACTTAGGCTCAACTGTGTTGCATTTTTTCACATTGCTGGCCATGCCCATGCCAAATCTAGATGCCTTGAGGGAAAACTTAAGTTAGGGATTTAACACGCAATTTTTAGACTAGATTAAACACAAAAAGTGAAGGCCACTCTCATTCACACATAGGAAAAACTTAGTATTTTCCACATTGGCTATCACTCATAGATCTTAACTAGTCATAGGGTTTAAACCTCTCTAGGTTCTTCCACCATATATCTTGCCAAATCTATTTTTTGAGTGAGAGAGTATGAGATAAAAGCTAAGAAGAAATAAGAACTAAGAACACCTTGATATTTTCTCCTTCTTATTTTTATAATCACACCTTGACCCTTCGTATTATCAAGGGAAAATAATATTTATTCAAGCAAGGATAGGATTTCTCCCACTCCCCCTACATATTTTCCTCCCTAGCCAAGTTCACCCCCTTCCCATGGCATCATGAACTGTTGGTTTCTCCCTTCCTTAATCTCTATAATTTTTATTAATAAAATAGAACAATGCATCACATAATGAAATTTAGTACACAATGTAAATGTCGATAATCGAACATTACAACTATTTAATTATATCAAACATTTTGGGAAATTGAAAAGGGGTGTCACAGTCCCCTTCCCTCTTAAAGGAACATTGTCCTCATTGTTCTTATCGATATTGGGCCTTCTTTGGCTGTAACAACACCATCCTATGCGCTCCCTTTCACTGCAAAAACAATCTTAATCCTTTCATTTGCAATATCAAAATCTATTTCTCTTTATTTTTTTTCTTTTTTAAAATAGTGCATGTTATGTTCAATTTGCATACCTCTAACCTTTATATAGTTTCCTTGTACAATACCAATGTTTTCATGCAATAAAATATATTACCCTAATTCAATATTACAAAATAAAATCATATGTTTTAGATGTGAAAATATTGTGCCATCTATTATATTTTAGGCATACAATGCCTCTCTATTCTTCCATATCAGATTTCTTACTTCTAGAAATGTTCCATATAATACCTACCTAAAAGATGAACATCACATATGTGTTACAATTCATTTCTTGCTCAACTAGTAAATTTCCTTCTATATGAAACTTGATTTTTTCCCAAAAATAAGTTGAGTTTCTAATAGGTAAGATTTTAAACCAATACTTATCTTTATGGTTATTATTTTCCTCATATGCCTCCATAGATAACGTTACCTAATTGTATTCATTCGATAGGCCCTCTTATACTTACATCCAAGTGAGCATGTGATAAAAAATTTCTTCCATTAGTTGCTCACCCTTCTAGGCCCAGGAAACCACTGCCCCAGGTTAATCTACCTATGCTAGGGTTTTCCTGTATGGGGTTATTGAAGATATTGCTAGATTCCTATAGCCAAGTTCCCTTATGGCATGCTTTAACATAAATTACACTACATTGCTCGCGGAGTCTTATAGTCAAGGTGTCCTTTATGACTTGCTCCCATGAGGTAATCAAAATGTGTCATAGGGCTGTAATGTCACCATAATGGCCTTGTTCTTAGGACCTTTTCTTGAGTAGTTCATCTGTATCACAACATTCAATTCACATGAGATATAATCAAAAAATTCAAATAAGAAAGTTTAATTTCCCAAATTTTCTTCATTCAAAATCCAAATCTCAAAAACATGAGACTTTTAGTTACGATGTTGGGCTCCTTTGTAGGTTGTGATATTTTTATCTATCATAGCGGCTTCTACCTCTCTCCCCATTCAAGTACCCTACCTACAATTTGAACTTTCAATCATCCAAACAGTCATAAGTGTTCATACATAAAATATTTTCATCGCAAAATTCACAACATCCCCTAAAGTGGTCTTAGAATTATTACACACATAATAATTATATCACTTTCAATTGATTTTAGATAAATTGAAATGAAACTACCATTGCATTATATATTTGCATCACAATCATTCTAATCATTTCATATTGAAATAAGAAATTATTCCAACAACAAAATGGTTAAAAACTAAAGATACATATATTTGAATTAATGAGTAATTAGCTTCCACTTTGCTTTGCAGGATGAGGGATTCATGCCACTCATTTTACTACTTAGCAATTCCTTAAGAGTATTAAAATTTATTTCCATTCATGGAAATCAGTCATGCAATGATTGTTCCATACAAGAACATGTGCATTCAATACATTGATTGCTCGATACAAGCACACATGCACTCAATTCACCAATCATATATACTATCCTGATTCATAGTGTGACTATCATGACCAAACTATATCATAGTAATAAATGGATGCATCATAAGGATTCTATTAATATTTACACATTGAAGGACTATTTCCTTTGTATATAACTCACTAGGTACTAATGACAAACTTGCTTTAACATATTGATAGTTCCATACAATTATCACATTGACTAGGAAAAACCAATCCTTTAACTACATGTTCCTTATCAAAAAACTCAACATTATATGATGGAATCACTTGTCTTAATCTTAGTAACTATTGGGCTAATAGTCATGGAATCATGAACACAATGAAGTCCCTACATTTACTTCCTACATCCCACATTTTCATGCAATCTTTCAATGCATTACTAAACATATTTTATCTCATGAGTCCATTAGTTACCCATTTATTATCTTTCAACATGGAAACTCAATGCATTCACATGTGACTAAGATTTTACTAAATCTTTATGTGCTAATAATTGTCTACCTGAACAGTACCCCTTCTTGGGCATCCACATAATATGTGCATTAAATTGAACAAACAAATGATATCAAATTCAGGTCAAAAGAATTATTATCCAATTCCTTTACATTTTTATATCACTTGATGTTTTCCATACTTAACTTGGCTGCCATCAACATCCATTCTCACCTGAAATCTTTTCAAGGAGTCCAACTAGCTCCATCTATGATTTTCTTCATCCGTGTCTGCTATCACTGTCTTCATCATTCATAACGACTCCCACTCAATATAGTTTCTTTGAGGTACATCCTCATGTGACTACCTTAGCTTACTTGATTTTGAAACACTCAAGAACCCATTATGTATCCAATTCATGGATTCAAATGATACATTCAATCATGCATCCAAACATGTACATATTGTCATGTATGTGCCACACTTGAATATGTTCTGTTCCATTCATACACACATCAATTTCTATTTGATTAATTTATGCACAAGCTATAACATCTCAATTCAACAATCAGTTCAATATTATTAAATTTTTATTTCAGTATGTTGCTTATATATTTAGATATCTGCAACAAACCAAACCTTAACATTCTTATGGTGTTTTGTAATTCCATGTACAACTTTATTTTACCTATGCAACTATTCTATCTTCATTTATTGCTGCAAGGGCACTTGATATACTAGCATATGCCCAAAATTTAACAAGGATCATTTCGAAGGTCTATAGCAACCATGAAATTCCAAAATATTTCTAAATAGTTTAGGAAGAACCATCTCACTTGCATTCCTATGCAAGTCGATTACCTTAGCTATGCATCATTAGTTATTAAATCTAATAATTATATCATGAACCTTTCATTGATTTATTATTTATAATAGAGATATTTTTGGGATTCTCCCTCATTCTTGACCTAACCAAGAAAGGTTGGTGACTCAACCTTCTTAATTTCTCTAGGCACTAGCGAACACCTAGCAAGATCTACTGCCATTTTTAGGGATTCTTCCTACTAATTTCCCAATGTTGTACCAAATTTGAACAAAATTATGTATTATTTTTTCATCAAGGTAGTCTCTTGGACACAATAAATTTCCATGGCCTCATGTTTCTTATAAGGGTAGTAACGAAGTGGGTGTTCCTTTTTCAGCCTTTGCATTTCAAAGCCTTCCTCTTTAATTTAGTTATTTCTATATTGTGAGTTGTTGGAACATGCATATAGAGTTTAACTGTGCATTCTTCTTTTTTTGTTGGTGACGGAATTTGTAGGGAAGGTATTCTCCTCCACAAACCCAACATTTCAATGGCCTTTCCTTCTTCCAAACCTTATGGTATTTTACCTCACTTTCTAGCTAATTAGAACAATTTTTTTCCTTTAATGATGTCATCAAGTGTCTTTGCTTCCTTAGAATATATCTTATCTTGAAATGGTCATGGTAATACATTGATAAAATACTGTATTTTTCATCTCTACATCTTTGAGAAATGGCACATATTCCAATAGTGCTATGAACTAATTAGCATATTCATCCAAAGTGAGTTGTCCCATTCTTAGTTCATGGACTTCCCTAATCTTCTCATTATGATATCCCTATATGTCTCCAACACTTGGTCGATGTTGCAATAACCCTTACATGTATGACATGTTTTATAGCACTATCATGTTTAGTTTTTTCTTCTCTTCTTGTTCCCTAATGAATCTTTCATTATCTTCTTTGAAACTCTGAAGATATTCCTTCAAACTATTCATTGTCTTAATAAGGTCAAGAGATGTTCCCTCTTCTCTCCCCTTTTCCTTAAAGGATATCATTTTAGTAATGAGTTATTCCTTTTTGATGGACATCCTTCTCTTTCTTTTCATTATTGGAAATTCTTCTTATCTGCTGAAATAACATACAACTATTAGTACCATTAAAATAATAACAATTAAACATGTCTATTACCTTTACTTCATATGTTCCTAGGCCCATACCATCCCGCATGTTTATATTTCTACCTCAAGCTTAAGGCATTCTTCAAGTAACATCATTGTATTCATATATACAACAAAATAATTTCACACAAATACACTTGAAAGAAAAAATATTAATTTAAAACTTAAATTCCTTCCTATAATAGAGATGATATACATTCAATGTTGAACCTTAGCTCTGATACCACTTATAACATAGTATCAGAGATCCCATTTCAATTGTTCTTGAGCCCATCCAAGTACAGTCTTGAACCATGCTCTCAGACAACTTTGTAACATATCTGGTGCCTTAATACTTGATTAAGGATACAAAGTATCAAATTTCTTTCTTCTCTACGAGCTCAACAATAAAATATGATGCCACTTTGTAACACACCGAACCCCATAATATTTCATTGGGATTTTTGGGAATCACATTTTCTATAAAACATTTTATCAAACAATTCCCACACATTATCGAATTTCCATCCATAAAATCACATATTGCTAAGGCATTTCATTAAATAGCTTCTATGCACTATTTATTTCTCTTAACCCCAATCTTCTATAAAGTATATCTCAGAAATTTTACGAGGCCAAAATATCAAATTTCTACCACAGGTACCTTAAGATATTTTCTCTGTCTCCTTGAAGTTCACAATCTAGAACCGCTTAGAACAAAAATTATGGCAAGAATACTAAGCTAATCTATTTTGAGGTTTGATTCTAGGAGCATTCAAGAGACTTGCTTCCTCAGGGAATATCTCCAGAATATTGAAAACCAATATCTTAAATCTCTACCAAATTTTGTCAGGATTTCCCTTCAGTATCATCCATTTTTCAGCCTCTAAAACCCCACAGAATAAAAGTTATAGTGAAAATAACAAACTAACCTTATTTTAGGAGCATTTAGGAAGCTTGACTTTATTAGAGGATATGTTGGGTCCCTATAATACTAGTGATTACCCCATTACTATGGTAGTTGTACCCCTTATTAATATTTTTGTGCCCCTATTTCCCCATATTGTTATTATTGTGCCCCATAGAATCCCTCTATTGTTATTTTTGTGGCTTTATATTATTATTGTTAGGTCGGCTGGGTTATATTGTGACTCCTTAAACTCCTATATATAGAAAGGCGGTTTTGTCATTTGTATCATCAAAGAATTGTTCATTTATGTAATGTAAAGGAGGTTGCCCCCTCAAAGAGGCTGAATTCTAAGGCGTTGATCTATCTTTTCTCTCTTTTCTTATGCTGGTTTCATAATATTTGGTATCAGAGCTTTGGATTCTAGGGTTTCGCTGCTCCAAATAGGCCATCGTGGCATTTTCTCTATAAAAATTTTTCTGTGACGTTTCAGAAGTCATAAAAAAACCCCATTTGAGAAGACATCACGCTGCAACTTGGGTCTGAATTTTAGAGCTTTGCGCGCTATATTGGCGGAGGTATGATCTGAGGAAGTTGGTCTTTTTGCAGACGCCTGAATTACATTCCAAATAGGTGACCTGGGGATAATCATCATAACTTTCTCTCTGAGCATCGGATTGAAATTTCGCAAAATGGTACAGAACGAGGAAAGAATATAGTTTCTGCTAGATATTTTTTAGAGTCAAAGGTCCAAATAGTGACACGTGGCACATAATACAAGTTTTCTCTTCTGTAAAGGTCTATAATCAGGTCATTGTGGGAGATTTGGCATAACTCTTCATTGGAGAATCTAATTGGGGTCAAACTAGTGGCATTGGAAAGAGGAAAAAGAGGGCTACCAGAATTTGAAATGTCATAGCTTGATGTTCTGAAAGTACAGAGATACATTAGAGGCAATATCGAGCTCCTACAAAGAAAAAAAGGTGTGTAGAATTTTTTAAATTTTTGCTTATGATTGGTTTGAAAATTTATTTTGAAGGAATTCAAAGGGCTAGTAGAGCATGATTATCGGTAACTGATGTCCCAAGGAAAAAAAATGCAAACACCTAGTAAGGAACCTGAAAGCTCTAGCATGACTCATGAAGAAGAGGAAGAAATGCTACATGATATATCAAAATTACAAGACCAAGTGCAAAAATGGCCAGCCTCACAAAAGCTAACAAAAGCTAAGATAAATGGCATGGAATCTAAGATAAAGGGCGTGGAAGCTAAGATGGACGATTGGAAGACAGGTTTGAAGACAGACATGGACAATTTGAAGACAGATTTGAAGATGGACATGGACGAATTGAAGATAAATATGAATAAGTTGCTACAAGAAATGGTCACTAAGGGTGAAAGGGTAGTAAAGGAAACTCATGATGAGAACAAAAGAAATGTTAATCATGATTCCATAGACTCTAATATGGGATCGAAGACCCATCATATTCCAAAAATTGATATGAGGAAGTTTGATGGCAAGGGTCCCGCAACATGGATATTACAGATGGAGCAATTTTTCGATCTCGATAATGTGCAAAACACACAAAAGGTACGTATGGAAAATTTTTATTTCGAACCAAATCAGTTTGCATGGTATCAATGGCTTTGCTCTCATAAACAATTTATCACTTGGGCAATTTTTACGTAAGAATTGATGGCACATTATGAGGATACAAAAAGCAACACTTTTTTAGCCAATTGATAAGTCTCAAACAAAAGGGTTCAATAATGGAGCACATTGAGGAGTTCCAAAAATTGAACATAAGGGTAAAAGATATTCCAGAGGAGCATAGGATTTATGTGTTCATAGGGTCTTTAAAGGATAATATCCAACATGATGTTCGCCTTTGGGAACCTGATTCATTAGAGAAGGCATTCAGGTTAGCAAGAAAAATGGAAAGCAAAAATTATGGCAACCAGGAAGCATACCACTCACAACTATAAAGACGGAAGTTTTGTTGCTGCTAGTCTTCCACAACTTATAAGGTTGACACCACAACAATTGGAAGAAAAAAGAGCAAAACGGCTTTGTTACAGTTGTGATAGCAAATACACTAAAGGTCATAAGTGTGCTGAGAAGAAATTATTCTACATAGATTGTGAAGAGGAAGAAGAAAAGGAGCAAGAAAGGTCAAAAGAAGAGTATATACTCCAGGAACAAAGCCTAGACGAAGAACAAATGAATCCGACCATATCTTGTAATGCATTGGCAGGAATTACCACTCCTCAAACCATCAAGATAGAAGGACAAATCAAGAAGAAAAAGGTAATAGTGTTGATTGATTCAGGAAGCACCCACAATTTTATTCATTGTAAGGTAGCAAAAGAATTGAATTGCTTCCTATATCCAGCACCAGAGTGTCAAGTGATGATTGCAAATGGAGGAACAATAAATTTCTCTATAAAATGCCATAATGTCAAGCTATCCATGGGAGAATATGTACTCACTAGCCCAATGCTTTCCATTCCAATGGAGGTGTTGATGTTGTACTAAGAGTCCAATGGCTACAATCCTTGGGTACAATAGCTTTTAATTTTCAAGAACTTTTCATCAAAATTTCTATGGAAGGAAAGGAAGTTGAATTGAGGGGTATTGCAGGGAAAACAGGAAAGATAATCAGTTATAATGGTATGACAAAACTTCTAAAAAAGGAACAAAGAGGTATAATTGCACAATTATGTTCACTAGATGTTTCCACATTGGAATCATCTATTTCTCCAGATCTCCAAAAAGTTCTGGATAATTATTCCAAGGTATTTGAGACTCCTAAAGGTCTCCCACATGTGCGTGATCATGATCATGCTATTCATCTAATTCCAGGAAGTGTTCCTCCAAACATCA
>APFE031563315.1:67299-96729 GCA_000404065.3 Pinus taeda
CTATATATAGAAAGGAGGTTTTTTCATTTGTATCATCAAAGAATTGTTCATTTATGTAATGTAAAGGAGGTTGCCCCCGCGAAGAGGCTGAATTCTAAGGCATTGATCTATCTTTTCTATCTTTTCTTGTGTTGGTTTCATAACAGGATAACAATGAAAATGTAGTGAACAAAGATCTAAAGCTTCAACCAAATGATCAAAAGGATTTCCCATCACTATGGTCCAAGTTTCAGCCGCTAGAAACTACCAAAAGAAATGTTATAGAAAAAATTCCAAGATGGTTTGTTTGAAGAAGCATTCAGAAAGCCCAAATTCCTTAGATCATATATCCAAAAATATAGTGACCTAAGATCTAAAAATTGAATCAGATGATTAGTGGGATTCCCCCTCACTATGATATGAGTTTTATCCTCTAAAAGCTCCCAAAAGAAAATTTATAGAAAAAATTCCAAGATGGCATGTTTACCCCATAAATCACATTTTGGGCTTCCATCATTAAACTCCATAAAATCACTTATAGACTTGAGAAGAAATTAAAGAAAATGCAACATGTAGTTAATAAGGAAGCATGCAACTAATAGGTAAGGCACACAATTAACAATGAAGACATGCAATTAACCAAAATTATCATGCATTTCCCATGCATCCCAATCCATTTAAATACCACATCCAAGCCAATTCAAACCCACTACTTCATACTTTACTATCATGACTAGCACAATCATCATAAATAAAATAATATAACAACAACAATAATTTTTGTCACAGTTGGCCACCCCCATGCTAGATCGTGGTGCCTTGAGGTAAAACTAAACTCAAGGATTTAGCACATAGTTTGGATATCATATTTAACACAAAATGTGAAGGACACTCTCCTTTATACACATGAAAAACCCACTCTGTCACATATGATATCACTTAAGGCTCTTAACCAATCACAAGATCTGAATTTCTTTGGGTTCTTCCACCATTTATCTTACCAAATCATTTTTTTAGTGGGAGAGTATGTGAGAAAATATAAGGAGAAAATAAATACTGAGAACCCCTTAATGGTTTCTCCTTATTTTTATACTCACACCTTGACCCTGCATCTTCCCAATAATTTTCTGGAAGATTCTAGGGAATACCAACCATCAAATCAAGGTAAAATACTATTTATTGAAGCAAGGCTAGGATTTCTCCTACCCACCCTTGCATATTTTCCCCCCTCCCCAAGGCATCATGATTTGTTGGCTACTCCCTTACTTTTGCTATATAATTTTTATCAAATAAAATAGAACATTATATCACACAATAAAGTCTATGACATAATATAAATGTTGGTAACCAACATTACAATTATTTAATTACATTACAATTTTTTAGGAAATGAAAAGGGGGTGTCACATATAATACCAAATAAATAACATGATCACCAACTAGTTTGAACTACACACTATTATTTTCTTTGCTCCTTGTGAAGCCAAGTCCCAATATATAAGTATCAAATTGTTTATGCCGCATCCTTGGTGATTCATTTAACCCATACAAGGGCTTTTTTAGCTTGTATACTAGCTCATTCTTTTCTTTCACAAAAAATCCTTCTAGTTGCTTCATGTAGATTTCTTCTTGTAGATCTGCATGTAGGAATGTTGTCTTCACATCCATATATTCTATGTCAAGGAAAAAAGTAGCAACAAAAGATAGAAAAAATATATAATAGAAGTTAGCTTGGTAGCATGAGATAATATATCACTAAAGTCAATTCCCTCTACCTAGGAATAACCCTTTCCTACTAACTGAGATTTGGATTTCTCCACTCTACCATATGCATTTAGATTCTTCTTAAACATCATTTTTTTACATCCTAAGTCTTATTCTTTTCCAAAGGAACAATTTCTTCAACCAAGGCCTTTTCCCATTGTTTTCCATTCTTTCAATCCACTACCTCCCTAATAGCTTTGTGATCATCATTAATAATAAATAAAGAAAAAATAGAATACAAATCAGGTGCAGTATACATTTCTAGATACCTTCTTTCTCAAACTGATCTCCTCAATGTTGGGCCCTATGTTTTTTCTTCTTCTAATTCCTATTCTTTTGTAGAGTCTGGTTCATCATCCTTCAATTCTAACTCTATCTATTATGGTCCTCTCTCCCGTAGTATTACTTCATGTTTGACATATTTCACTTCTCTAAATATGTTGAATGGTGTTATCATTAATGCCAACATTTGTTATTGAATGCTCTTAATATTTTTTTTGGATTGCATTAGTTGGAAGCTCCAATGGAAGGATTGTTGGATACCCTCATAGCCCCGCATTTGTTGAGTTCTTTTAGGATGAATATTGATGAATTTTACTTCACGACCATCATTAGTTGATTCTCCTCGACATTCCAATTCCAACGGTAGATGGCACACGTTGAAACTCAACATGGTTTGCAAAATATGGCTTTGGGAATATCTAGGCCCCACCTTGTGGTCCAAAACCCCATAATGGTTGATGTACCATCTTATCACTAGCTAGAAAAAAATAATAATAAAGGGATCTACTTATGAAAACAATAAATTAATATTTTTCGAGGCATCAAGATTTAAATTCAAGTCAACATTCTAGTCATCTTCATATAAAGTTTAAATATCATAAAACGAATGTTGGCTTCAATATCTGGACCCATCATTTGTGTCCTTCAAACATTATAAATTCTTATTATATCTCTCCATAAAAGAATAGGTGTAACTTGCTATTTTCTATGATATCTCTATGACTAGGCACTTCTGAAGAAGACCAAAGCTCTTTGCGAATATTTCTATTTTGATTTTGATTATTGTGTTGCCTTTTGAGGTCATTAGGGTGTGTCCTTTTCTGTGGTTCTGAAGCAAATATTTTATGGAATGACCTTGTTGAAAGGGTAGATCTTCGAATTCTACTAGGTTTATGCTTTTTATTATGGTCATGGGATTCATTGTTTTATTTTCGTTGCATATTTGGAGAAATCACACTAATTTAAGAACAAATATGAGTGTTTGAGTTTAAAAGAGTTATGCTGCTTTGAATAAGACAACATATGTCATTCCGGTTCTCCATGAGACAGATTCTTTGCACATTATCGATATTGGTTCCTCTTTGAAACAACTTGACACTGTGGAGCTAGGCAACAAGTTGAGGATGAGATTCGTTGGCCCTTTTGAAGAACAATGTTAACTTTGACTAGGATAATCTTGTGTGAAGATTGTTACCTTTCCTAAAGATTGTGAGTTTCTTTTGTCGTGTATTGCTATAAATATTTGAATTCTCTACTACCTTTGGCTTGGTTCAAAATTTGCACATCCTTTAACATAAATTTTTTCACAAAAATAACATGATGTTTGAAGTTTGAGGCAATGTGAGCAACTTCATCGTTTGTGACTCCTCTATGCACAATGAAAACCTATTTTGTCCAAAGTTTTCTAGATGGAATTTGCAATTTGTTTCAGGAAATAAATTGGACATATTTGAAATTGATCCAATGATATGGGTTACACTCATTGTTTGATTTAGACATGCTTACTATAACCATTACATACACATTGTTGAAACACAATTGAATTTTGATTAAGCAGTAAGGTGTGAGACACTTCTAGGCAAGTACTACCATATTCTTATGTTAATGAAACCCTTGAAATTCACTCACAGTGTTGGCATCATTTGAGGTATTTTTAATTTAGTTAGGGCATATACATTATCACAGGGTGTGTGAAAGGTTCATCTAGCAATAGAGGGTTCATTTGGCTCTAAAAAAAATCTAAGAATAAAATTAAGACAAAAAATACTTATTGACCTGGATATGGAAGTATGATGATCTAAACAAAGTGAGCTTATTGTTATGCATATCTTGTGTGTATGAAAGGACATGTATTGAAAAGACAATGCATTGATTGGTTGAGACCCAAATGATACCAATGCATGAGAATCATATATTAGAACAGTGTGTGATTCATAGATTAGATCAGTATTAGAAATAATAGAGTAAATAAGTATTTAGAGCACTCTTGCAAGTAATATGTCCAAATTCTTTCTGCTGGTACATGATTCAAAATATGAAACATACAAAAAAATTTCAATGTGGATTTTGGAGTGGGGTTGATGTTCTTTTGTTTTGTAGGACCTAAACTATTTGTTTGGCTACTAGCATATATACTAAGTATTTTGTAATATTTGTTGAGTGAAAGGTGTACTAGGAGTATGCAAGAAAATATTGTTTTTAAATTATAGAGAAATTTTAGCAAAGACTTAGTATGCTCCTTACCCATAAAATTTTGAAGGTTGAATAGTAATTTGTTGATATTAAAGAATTTTGATATTTCATCTTGCACCTATGATAGTAAGCCTTCTAAAGACCTTGATTCTTGATGACCATAATCTAAAGAAGTGAAAGTAAGATCGTTATCAACATATCAGTGAAGAAGTAATTCATATGATAGTTGACAGATGTATTCTGACAATAACCTTGTATGGTTGTCATGGTTAGAGATGTTCTATATGATAATAACTTATAAAACAATGACTTGGAGATATAACATTGATCTTGACTTGGCCATGAATCTAGTTACATAAAGACAATGACAATATCCTTGTTAACATTGTCTACGATGTTATGACAAGGTCCCTTGACAATAATATTGGGACAATCCCATCTTAAAAGTAATCTGATGACACTGACCTTGCTTAGTAATGGTGAGTTTGGTATATTGTAGCAGTTACCTTAATGAGTATCGATGTGAAAATTCGTTTATGTAATGTAGTATGCGACAGTGCCTTTTGGCAGTGATTTGTAATATGATTTTGATGCACATCCATTTGTGACATCAATCTTGATAGTAACCTCAATATACATAACACTAATATGTGTGCAGTAATGGTAGTGCTAACAATGACCTAGTATAACACTAGTATTTATTGTGCCAACTTCTTTATGACAATGTCTCTTTGACAATGATGATGACAGTGGTATGGAAACACTGTATGGTTTTCCTTTATGACAACTAGGGTTTTTGTTGAGAGTTGTGTAACAATTGGATTGGTTGTTGAGTTTGGGAAGAATTGAGCAGTGAGGTAGCCAGGGGTTGACATTGATATACAAAAGTAGCAAATATTATTTTGCAATTCTTTTCTATTTATTTTGAGCACAAGTGGATCTAGTTTGAAAATTTTGAAACATGGTCTGCTGATTGATAAGGGTAGTAGGGTGGTGCGAGGCAGGAAAGTGGAGTCTCCTTTAGGTTGCACCCTGAGAACACTTCATGGCGAAAGGTTGTTCCTAGGGAAGGTTGGAGTCTATGAAGGGTTTTTTAGCATCTGTTGTCTAGGTAAATCCTCTTTACGGATAGAGACGATCCCTCTAGCCCAATGAGTGTGACTAGAAAACTACGTGACAATCTACAAGACACTTTCCTAAATTACAATCCAAATGAAAGAAGTGGAATATGGCCTACCTTGTTCTCATGCTATCACACACTCCTTTCTTTAATATCTCGAATTTTTTTCTCCTCAGGCTCATCCTACTACTCACAACATTTGAATACCTACACAAGAGATCAAAGTCACAATAACTCATACAAGTGAAACAAGCATAATCAAAAGTAGTCCACTTAATAGATTAAGGAGCATTAACATAAATGATGCATTAACACAAACATTTATGGAAAGTGAACCAACAGTTGTATATATTAATGAAATAAAGGAGGAAGTATACATCCAAGCCTTGATGTCAATAAGCCCTCCTTGAGTGAATGTCCAAGTTCAAGCTCAAGCTCTCCAAGCACTCCTTTGCCAAACCAAATGAGTGTCATGTAAGCATTATCTCAAAATAAGGGAGCAAATAATCAGAGACTAACCATTTGGGAATGGGAGGGGATGAATAGATATGCAGGGAAAGGGAGCTAATATCTCTCCAAAGATAGGGGAAGGCCCTCATCTGGAGGAAGTAGCTCATAGGGATAAGATCAAAGGGAAATATTAGGAGAATTTGACCACATCCACACCGAACAACCTCCAGCTAATCATTCTAGAAGCCTCTAGGTCAAGAAGCTTCTTGTCCTCTTTGGGAAAACTTGCCTTTTAGGGATCAACACAAGTATCCAAGTAAAAGGAGCATTGATAGCGTGAGGCTAGTATAGTGCAACTCGCCATAAACACTAGTTTCCAGTGTCACATTCGCGTTGGTCCTGAAATTAAGGTCTTAAAGCTTACTTCTTTAGGGAAGGCTCAAGGCATGTTTCCATAGTGTTTCAGGGAGGATCTAAACTACATATCAGGATGGGTACACTACATGATTACCAATTTTCGGGCACTTTGGGGTATGACACAGGGAAGTGCAAGAGGCGTGAAAAAATACTGTGTAACAAATGCCCCTAAAGCATGAAGGCAAAACAGGCTTTACGAGATTTTGAAAGGAAAAGAACAAACAATAACATGAGACTTAGAAATTAAGGATGCATATACATATACATATCTGATATCAAAACATGAATCCATGATATTGAAGCAGCCATCCGGATAGAAAGGATTATATGAAAATATCATGACATGGGCACAACCATCTGAATGAAAAGGATCATTTGTAAGTCTAAGATCCAAGGTATGGACACAACCACCCGACATAGAAGGATAATGATGATCATAAATATAAAGTCCCACGCTATGGTCACAACCATCCGTATAGAAGAAACATGTGTACAATCATGAATAATACATAACTCCACACAACCTGAGTCATATCATAAAAAACCCAGCGTCTTGCACTCCATCCCATAACTCGATCAAAATATGAATTCTAACATGCGAATGAATGTGCTAAAGTTGAACATGCTAGAAAACCTCCTGATTACCGTTCAATGATGCGAACCGTTAACAGGCACGAGAGGAACCACCAATAATCACAATGGCTCTCAAGGTATGATAGTAAAATCCATGAATGTGAAAATGACGTTGAAGTTGAACATTCATGGAATCATCCAATCGAAGGCTAATGATGAAAACCTATTGTTGGATGTGAAGAAATTTCCATTAATGCATGCAAGCTCTAAGGTATTGAAAGGGAGTCTCTAAGTCACCTTCCTAGATAATGAGCTGAAGTCGATAGGAAGTGACCTATCAAGGGAGGGACATGATGATTCCCCCATTATTGCCATGAAACAAGGAATAAAATGGAATGAATGTGTATGATCCAATATTATAGAAAAGGGTCAAACAATGTATAGGTAATAAACTATAGATAGGACTCCTCTTGAACATATCAGCGACACGACTCTGGAGTGTGGCAGCATTTGACTCAACATAGGACCAAGGGTCATGATGACGAAATGGAATAGTCAGATGAGAGGAAAAATGGATCACCTAAACCCAGAATGACAAGTGACTGAGCGAGGATATCCCAAACCCAACATGAGAAACAAATGAGTGTCATGTTTGCTAGGTTCCTATACTAATAGGTTTCATTTTTCATGATTGACTATTGAAGTGCCAAATATGTTCATCCTTGCATGTTGCATAGGTTCCATATTTTGTATACAGACAAAGAAAATTAAAAAATGTAAAGAGGGTATGCCTTAAAAGAATAATCAAAAGGCAAGAAAATGTTTTGGTCAGAAAAAATAGCAAAAATGAACCCCAAACCAAAAGACCAAGAAAGTGGCTAGTCAAAATGCCACTGCTATCTGATTTTGCAAGTTCACAATGTGAAGACGTTGTTGCTTATCACACTTGATGGATGGCGCAACAGTTCAATATGGACCACTTCGTATTTAAATTTGTTGTTGTAGAATAGAGAATGAATATCTGTCCAAACAGTTCAAGCTTGGCAGATGAGTAGATAGGTAGAGAAATTAAGGAGCCCAACTACTTAATATGGGCCCTTGGAAGAGATAAGGGTACATTTAGATAGGAGGGCAGTCAAAAGAAAAGAAAGAAAAGTAGGGTTTGCTAGTCCAAATGCAACCAATCCAAAGGAAGAAAAAAATGTTAGGTGTATCAGGCTGAGTAGGCAGTTTGAGGTTGCAGAAGCAAGGTTATAATCACTTTTTGTCTTGTCAAGAAGGACTCATCTCATCAATAACATTGGTACCATGGCAGTGGTTGGATTGCAGAACAATGAAAGCATGACTAATTTCCCCATCATTCCCCATAAATCTTTTTACTAACATCCTCTCAAGGACCTTGGGATTTGCCCAATAAGTCTAGTTTCACTCCACTTTATGTGAAATTCCAAGTTGATCTCTGAGTTTACTTAGTGGAAAGAAACCACATTTATTGTGTAAAAATGATCATTCCACACTCCTTTCACTTCCCTATGCCTAATTTTTCATTCTATAAACTTAGGATTCATCCATTTAGTTTCAATCCATAAACTCATATTAACCCCTAACTCTATTATTTAACTCCCTTAACCATTTACCCATCCCTATTACACAAAAAATATATATATAACCCAAAAATATAAATATCCCCACCCCTTGGCACTATAGCCATACAATACAAAGTTAGGGGAATACTAGGTCTATTTGGGGCCTTGGTATTAGCCCTTCTGCGTCCAAAATATTCGGGATTAATCTAACATTTGGTTATATTAATAACTAATCTTACCCCCCCCCCCCCCCCCCGCACGCACACAAACCATACCACATTAACCCCGCGCATACATTTTATTTGGGTTTCGTTTGATATTTGGCTAAACGAATAACCATAACCCTGGCGCGAACATAAAACCCATAACCAAAGTTTAAAACCCACTCGAAACCTTTGAAAAATTAAATTTTATCGTATGTGTTCCTCTACTAAAGCCTGATCACATCGCCCTCCTGTCCACCGTCAGATCGCCCCCCACAGATCCGACGGTCCTAATCCATATCGGACGCGCCTCGACGATGGTACGTTAGTACTCGATGGTCAACAGTTTCACCGTCATAGACAGGGACACCTGTCACCCTCTGATTGCATCGGGCCACCTCTGACAGTTACCGCCCCCGTACCAAAAGTGGTCCGATGGAAACCTCTTACTGCTCTATCTTTCCATCTACGTCACCGCGTGACATTGCATCCATGTCTCCAGCCATTGCCCTGCACCTACGCCACATCATCTGCTGACGTCACCACCCCGCCACTGCGTCATGAGCCATGTCATCATCCATGTCAGCTGTCACGTCATCCTCTGTACCTTCTACGCGACAAAAAATATGTCATGATGACGTCATCCCCGAAAATCACCAAAAGTGCTAAAATGTCCAAAATTCATTGAAAAGTCGTGAAAACGACTATTTTGGTTATTTTCTATTCGTTGCACCCACAAAGAACGTGCATGCAACTTCACGATGAAATCACCTCCGGAACCTGCATAGTCCATCAACCTGCAAATGCGCTCCGTAGCTCGGCTCCATAGCTCAAGGCACCCCTGCTAGCTATCCTCTTCACCGTAAAGGCAGGTATTTACCCACTACTGACTCATAAACCCTGTTATTAGGAATTTCTCCATTAAATTTGACTAAGGAGCTCGAATTTAAACTAAATTGTACTCTAGCCCTGAAATTCCACCTGCAAACTCACTTATTGACCCCCTGTTCAAGAAGTAACCCGACAACTTGCCCTCCTCTGCAAATTCACTATTAAAACTCATTTTAAGTTTGTTTCTGCCTACAGATTCTCTAAACTGCTCATGCATTCAGTCCCTTTGTCAAAATCCTCTGTGAATTCCGCTCCTGTGGCTAAAAAATCAATCATGTTCCCTCTGCATTTTACCCATAGAGCTTGCACGCTAGCGAACTCATTCAAAAGACCTATCTAAATTCTGCTAATTCGCTGCTTTACCATAAACTATACACAGTGCAGTCAATTTGAGATAAAGCTCAGTCCCCATAATTCTGACAAAAGCCTCAGAGCCAGACTCCTATTACCTGTTGCTGCATACACCTAGATTATAATCATAATACAAACAGTTGAAAGATGGAGGCTTCAGTGACTCTCAACATTGCTCCCTTGAATGCTCCACACATGGATTTAGAGTGGTTACCTTTGGCAGATAGGGACTTCCAGATCAAGGACATGATGGGCCTCAAGTCTCACCTTAAAATTATGTGTCACTTCAGAAACAATCACAGAAATAACACTGATATCCTGGGAATCTGGCAATCTAGTATGCCCATCTACCACCTCCCATCAGTCAATGTGCTGCTTGACTTCATTCATCCGTGTCATGAAAGCTATGACCCCACTCAGAGAGAAATCTTCACTCCAGATGGGTATGTACTGTTCTACATCACTCCTCAATCCATAAATGAAATGTTGAACTTTGAGCCACCTCAGCCTCTGGTTCCTCTTACAATGAAACCTCTACTTGATAGGGGCGCAAAGCTCTATAGTTCAAAAATATCAAGGGTAGGTCAATTGTTTATGGAACCACAGTGCCAGGCCGATCATCCTCCGCCCTATCATCAAGTCTCGTTCAATGAAATAGGTAGGCTCCTGGTAGATATGATTTCCTACATTCTAGGATGCAAAATAAGAGAATTTGTGTATGAAACTGTGTTTCTTCTATTAACCATGTTCACTCCAAGACAACCCCCTGTTGTCATGTATGACTATGCCACCTTCATAGCAAACAAAATACATGAGCAATTCATGATGATGGAGAGAGAAAGAGTGTTCAAGTATACTTCCTACATTTACCATCTGCTGCTGTACTATCACCCTGATAGTTTCAAAGTTCTTCTTAAGGGACTGGACTCAAAAGGAGAGAGAAGATCTGTTATCTTCTGGACCTCAATTTTCCATGAAGTCCACCTCTCTCGTACACATGTTGTGAGTTTGTGGACATGTTCATCTACCCATCCACTTTCCTACTGATGATGACTCCTCCTAGTAGGCTCATTGCTGAAATGCAAAGAATCTTACATCTTTCAAAGGGCTACAACATTGGTGATTGGTACTTCTACCAAAACCACACAGTGATCAAAATTTATGGGTGTGAGTTGCCTCCCTATAAACTGCCAAGATATGTCCCCATGAGACTTTTTGCCTTAGAATATTTTAGGTAGTTCAATAGTGCAGATTTGACACATTTTCATGGGAAAAACAAGAAAGCACAACTTAAAATCATACATCAATTGGGTCCCTTTGTTTGCAATAAAAGGGAAGAAACCTGGAAGGATGCAAACAATATGCTAAGGGAAGAGCTCATGTTGAAACAAAGCTTCTTTTGGGCACCATATGACCCTGAACATTTCATAAGACTTAAAAGAATTAAACACAGGATTTTAGGATATGTGCACCAGCCAATGCCCCACATTGAACAATATGCTAATCGACAAGAATGGGTAGAGGGCACATTAGATGATGAAGAGCTCACTGAAGAAGAAAGATTAGAAAAAGATATGAAAGAACATGAGAAAAGAATTGACCTGGAATATTCTACACAGGTCACCTTCACATAGCCTCAACATAATGGAGCAAGCACATCAGCTGCTACACCTCCACAACAGCAAGCTAAAGAAGCCATTTCACCTACAGGGAAAGGAAAAGAAATTGAGCGTTCATAATAGCAAAGTAAAATGGAAGAGAAACCATCCACAAATCAGGAAAAGGGTCAAGAACAAGGCCCTTCAACGCAACAAAAGGTAGCCGAGAACCCTGTATTGCAAACCCCTCATAATGAGGAAAGAGCTAAAAAGAGGGACAGAACGAAAGAAACACCTACAGGGGCATCCAAAGACCAGCAAGGTGAGAAAAGATAGAGGCTAAACCTTTATTTCGAGGAGGAAATTATTGAAGAAACCACAGGAAATATCAGAGTTGAGGGAACTTCTAAATAGCAGATCCCTCCTATTTTGGAAACATCGGCCAGCTCCTTTCAGCAGGAGCAAGAGAGACAACCAGGTTGGGAGGTTTCATCCTCCAAACAGCAAACCAGGAAGGGCTCAGATATCAAACGAGAATTCACTGAGATCAAAGCTAGAAACGAGCCAATAAGGTTTCACCTTTAAAATCAATTGATGAGAATGACCCCTACAAATCAACAAAGGTTGATGGCAGCCTATGACATGCAAGTAGGGAAGATGACTCTTAGTCACTTCAGATGCACTATACAGCAACCAAAGTCACCTGTAGACTATATTAGAACCAATCTAGAGGTCCTTGCCAAAGACATCTATCCAATAGACCAGATTGAGTTACATAAACAGGCTGGAGAAATGGTATACTCCACCTTAGCAGATAAGGCTCTAATGGCCCATAGATTGCAGAATTCTTTTTATAATACTTCTGCCCAACTAGAGCTGGAGAAAGCCTCCTCAATGGCCAAGGATAATAGGATAAAATCCTTGGAAGAGATTATTATAGAGCTGGGACATGATCCCAAGGATCCCAAAGGCGCACTGGCCTTGATCAGGAAAAAGGAGGAGGACATAGCAGCCCTGAGAAGACAATTAAAGCTGCCAGCTACCATACATCCTCAAAATACAGAGGTGGCACAACAACAGGAAGTAGGGGATGTGGTCAGCCTGCTTATGAGGATGAACCAAAGGCTGTTGGACATAGAAAAAGCATTGGAAGAGGCTCAACAAGGGAAACAACCAAAGTTGGCCCCTCAACCATCCCAAACAGCTCCAATAATCATAGCTCCTCCTACAACTGTCACTACAGTAGCACCTCCCCTGGATCCAGCTTCAGCAGTAGGTGCCTCAACTTCAACAGCAGCTACAGCAAGTGCATTGCAAGAGGCCAGTTTAAGCATGGAAGGTATGATGAAAGAAATCAAGGCTTTGGAATTACAGATGGCAGAAATGAAGGAAACCAAGGAAAAACTAGCCAAAATTGAGGCTAGTGATGACAAATCAAAGATGACTATTGCAGAGAAGACCAGGGAAGTAAAGGCCTTAGAGAACAAAATAAAGGCTCTGGAGAAGGACCTCACTCTCCATTGAACCCTGACAGAAATAAAAACAATTTTGTGGAATAATATTGGCCAAGCTATTGCTGATCAATGGACAGTAATACAAACTATTTTTGACTAGATAGAATTGATGGGGGTAGCTCAATATGAAACTCAAAAGGCCAGAGCATTATTGGCAGATAAGCCTGAGCAAGCCAATCAATTGATTCATTTTTTGAATACTCATACTGGTGAGCAGCTAGCAGCTCTAAACATTCAGAACATGATAGAGACTATTGTAAGAGTCAAGAAGGTGTTGACCATGAGAAATTTTGTTCAAACTATAGAAAGAAAATGTCAAGAAATGCAGACAGAGGTAAATAACTTTAGACAGAAAATTTCAGTATTACAAAGAAAAGGTTTACCCAGCCTGGTCACTAGCACTTGGAGGCTGTTAAAATAGGAAAAATATGCACACAGGCTAAATACTTATGTGCAAAATCAGATTACAGCATCATCAAGTGGCTCAGAAGAGATAGTGCCTCCCTCTGGACAAAGTTTGTATGATAAACTGGAAGACTTGTTTTACATTGAGCATGAGATAGCACATCTCTTTCCAGTCTGGCCAAATTATTACACATACACTGAAGCTGGTCAGACATTATTTAAATTGAGAAAGCATCAATTAGCAATAGATCAGTGGTGGCAAAGCCTTCTTGATATCTTAAAATAGTTTTGATTATCTTCTTGTAAGTTGTCTGCATAACAAGTGAATTGCATTATATGGCTCTGCTATCAAAAAATCAAATCAGCCGAGGAGAAGATTCGCGCCAAGATAAACAGGCTCAAACACAAGTGTCAAAGCACAGCACATCAAGACAACACATCAGCAAAACGGTCATCAACCGACTATCAGTGTCAAAAAGTCAACAACAAACAGGACACCTGCAGTAGCCAGTAAAGCACATTTATTTCCTTAGTTATTGTTGCGTGGTTTTTTCCCACATTAGTTATTGCTTCTGTCAGAGTATATGGATAAGTTTATGTCCAGATATTTCCCTCTGGGATATTTTTTAAACCTCTATAAATACTTGCTAAAGAGATGTATTATTGTTGGCTAGTGAATATCATTTTGGACCTGCGTTGTATGTTTTTGAGAACTCTTCAGAAATAAAAATTGTTGGAATGCTTTGTTGGTGAACTTACTGTTGTGGAATCGATGGCAAAAGGATATATTGCAGAATTCTCGTGTTAATATATGGATCAATAAGTCTTCCTTACTCTTATCTTATTGTATTTTTGTTTTATTTATCATCTAAATATCATGCTCTAAGTTACAGGAAAGAAGGATAACCCAGAATTTACTTAGTAGTACTCTGTGTTCAATTTCTATAATTTTTTATGTTTTCCACAGGACTAGCATAGGAAAGAATTCTTGATTGCTCTTGTCTCCCCGGTTCTTTCACTCTAAATATCATCAAGGAATTCTTAACTGCTCCCTGATAATGTTTATACAAATTTTCCTCTGTTATTATAAATGAAAGATTCTTGATTGCCTTTCATTTTTTGACTTCATTTCATCTTATTTCAGCTTCAAAGTTGTTCTATGCTTAATTATCCTGCTTTGTAATTGTCTTATTGCTAAAGAAACCATCGTAGAGGTTCATTTCAATTAGACTCCATCAACCCAATGGTCTAAACTTCCCTCAACTTACTGCCTTATTCTATTGAATGTCACCATCCAAACACCAAACAAAACTTGTACTTAACAACTAGCCTAATATACAATCAAACAAATCTAAATAACAAAGAGAGAGCCCTATCTAGTTACAGATTGGCTAGAATCTGCAGCTGAAAGTTTGGAACCACTCGGCCTTATTCCCTCCTGGAGCTAGGGAACAACCTCGGTGATAACAATGTTCAAGAGTGACATGTTTCCTATACTAGAGATGTTTCACATTCATTTTTCCCCATTATTTCTATTGAATACCCCAATTACTTTTTATCACAAGCTTGAAGGCGATAGCATATGCTTGTCGTATAAGTTCATTCTTCGAACGAATCCATCCTAGTGAGTTTTACGATTCCTAGAAAGGAGAAACTCGGTCTTGTCATGGTGATGTTGAAAAGTGCACAACAAGAAATGTAAAAATAGAAATTGCTAAAAATAGCAGTTTCGCCAATGAGCATTTTGGCCACCTTGGGTGAGAGGTGAAACTACTAAAAATAGCATCTTCTAAAAATAGCATTTCTGGGTCCCTTCCTATTTTTAGCAGTTCAGTGTGGATTCCTATTTTAGTCAATCCCTAGACTATAAATAGGAAGTAAAATTCGAATTTGATATTAACAACAGTTTGTAAATTAATTAATTAATTCAATTTTAGTTAATTATTTATGGAATTATGAACTTGAAGTCTATGTAAGGACATGAAATAGTTTCTCATTTGATTGAGGGATTTAACCATCAGTTAAAGGATGAGGATGAGTTGTAATTAGTTGGTTCAGTTAACTGATTCAAGTCCAATTATATTAATTTAACAAGTTGTTAAATTAATGAGATTCAGTTTGTTGATGCTTGCATGCATGTGACAACTGTTATTTTCAGATTACTGAGTATTCACTCATGGATAACTAATGCATGGCAGTTCAAACAGAGGCCCAATTGAGATCAGATGGAGGGACAATGTACTATCAGTTTCTAGGATATTCCTTGTGAATATTCCTTACATGCAGGAGAAATATTATCTCCTTCAGGTTTGTACAATTAGATTAGAGGTTAGTGAGTGTGTGAAGAGGCCAATTCACATAGGTGGTAGCAATGGACCCCAAGGAAACTGCAGAAGGAAACTGCACAAGGAAATAGGAGGTTTGGAGGGTAGAGGAGAAGGTTTGTGAGAAGCCTTTGACTGTCTATGAGTAGCAGAGGGATTGTACTGAGAGCTGGATAGCTTCTGATCTAAGGCTTTGTGTAATCCGAACTATATTTCCACTTGTATGATAATACAAAGATGGGGTTTTAGGCAGGCACTTTCCCTGGGTAAATTATTCTGTGTTATGTGTGATTGATTCCTTCTTATCAGTTATATGTGTTCTTATTGATGTTGCTCATGGTTGATTAAGCTTCCGCTAAATTGTTTGTAGAAGTAGATCAAGTGTTTTGCTTTAGTACATTGCATTACCAGGTGATCTACAAGTGGGAAATTTCTACATGGTATTAGAGTTCGCTGATTTGTAGAAACATTTCTACATGGTATCAGAGCCAAGTTGATCAAGGAGAGAATAGTATATTGAGAGGAGATTTCAAAGTTTTGAGTTTTGGGCCAATATTTTGCAAAGTAGATATGAAGATTTCTTTACAAAATTTTCAGAAATAAACAACAGATTTGGAATCCTTGTGGAAATCAAAAAAAAAAATCAACTGAATTGGAGTTCGCATGAGGGAGATATCGCTGATTTAAAATCAGCTCTTTTTCTAAAAAATTTCATGACGGTGGGAAAGTGGAAATAGATTGGTGTGCTAGCAAAGAACCTGTATGCACTTGAGGTACAAGATGCGTTCAAAGCCTTGAGGAGAAAGGCAAAGGTTAGATACTTGGTGGTTGAGAGGGAGAGTAAATTACCTCTCAACATGCAGCGCCAGAAGAAGCCTCAAACAATTGTGGAGCCATAATTAGTGAAGCATCTTCAGGAGGTTGTGGAGCAGCCACAACTAGGGAAGATGAGAGGAGATCGAGTAGAAACATCTACTCATGCAGAGACCTATAGTAGGGGGAAACTTTGAGCCAAGTGAGCAGAGGGATCACATGTAGCCATAGCTCCAAGTAGGAGGTGGGGCAATGTGGAGTGATCGTCCCGAGGAGGAGGGGCAGGATCCTTGAGGTACCCAACCTCTTTGATTTGAATTTGCTACAAGAGCCCTGATGTGGAGTAGCAGGAACTGATTGATTGGGTAGAGACAGATGCGGATGGAGCGGCAGAGAGAGCTACAGTGCAGGGAATCCCAAGAATGTGTAGAGCATGCAGGTTGCAGCAATGCGAGAGGCACAAGTGTGTTGCACAGTGTAGGGTATCACAGAGAGGTGTGGAATAGTGCGAAATGCATGGAGATGTTGCAGTAGCATAGAGGTTAGAGAGGGAGCACTTGTTAGAAGCAAGTAGAGCTTCAACATCAGAGTATATTTCTAGCCCAATGGAGAGGTCAGTTGGGAGGTTTTTTTTTTGTTCCAAGTGTTTCTGGAGCAACCACACTTGGTAGATGTGTTGCATGCAAAACATTCCAGAGTTACAGGATCGGGTTCGAGAGGAAGCCTTTCTTGTTGAGAGGGAGTGTTGAAATGTGTGCAACAAGAAATGTAAAAATAGAAATTCCTAAAAATAGCAGTTTGGCCAATGAGAATTTTGGCCACATTGGGTGAGAGGTGAAACTGCTAAAAATAACATCTTCTAAAAATAGCATTTTTGGATCCCTTCCTATTTTTAGCAGTTTAGTGTGGATTCCTATTTTAGTTAGTCCCTGGACTAGAAATAGGAAGTAAAATTCGAATTTGATATTAACAACAATTAGTAAATTAATTAATTAATTCAGTTTGATTTAATTAGTTAGGGAATTATGAACTTGAAGTCTATGTGAGGACATGCAATAGTTTCTCCTCTGATTGAGGGATTTAACCATCAGTTAAAGGATGAAGATGAGTTGTAATTAGTTGGCTCAGTTAACTGAGTCAAGTCCAATTAGATTAATTTAACAAGTTGTTAAATTAATGAGATTCAGTTTGTTGATGCTTGCATGCATGTGACAACCATTATTTTCAGATAATTGAGTATTCACTCATGGATAACTAATGCATGGCAGTTTAGACAGAGACCCAGTTGAGATCAAATGGAGGGATAGTGTACTATCAGTAGCTAGGATATTCCTTGTGAGTATTCCTTGCATGCAGGAGGAATATTATCTCCTTCATGTCTGTGCAGTTAGATCAGAGGTTAGTGAGTGTGTGAAGAGGCCAATTCACACAGGTGGTAGCACTGGACCCCAAGGAAACTTTACAAGGAAATAGGAGGCTTGGAGGGTAGAGGAGAAGGTTTTTGAGAAGCATTTGACTATCTATGAGCAGCAGATGGATTGTATTGAGAGCTGGATAGCTTCCGAGCTAAGGTTTTGTGTAATCCAGACTATATTTGCACTTGTATTATAATATAGAGGTGGGGTTTTAGGCAGGTGCTTTCCCTGGGTAAACTCTTCTGTGTTAGGTGTGATTGATTCCTTATTATCAGTTCTATGTGTTCTTATTGATGTTGCTTATGGTTGATTAAGCTTCCGCTAAATTGTTTGTAGAAGTAGATCAAGTGTTTTGCTTTAGTACATTGCATTACCAGGTGATCTACAAGTGGAAAATTTCTACATGGTATTAGAGCTAGCTGATTTGTAGAAAAAGTTCTACATGGAATTAGAGCTAGCTGATTTGTAGAAAAATTCTACAAAATTCTACACAAGTATTTCATTGTTTAATTTTATTTTTTTTTACGAGTCCGACGGAAGAATAACTCAGTATATTTTTCAGAGAGTTTGAAAAAGAGACAAAAAGGAAAACTCCATCATGTCCCTTTTTGTAATTTGTCTCTTGAACCCAAAAAGGTAGAAAACAATATTCAAGAGAACCTCTTGACCATGTTGACCAAGGTGTACCTTTTTCATAAATAGTCAATTTCATCCCAAAAAAGGGGTAAATGTATACTGAGATGACATCAATTCATTTAATTTATCGAATTAGAAAAGACAAGTACTCGATTATATTTTCATATTTCAAGAGTCAGAAAAGAGCTTAAATATGACTCCAAGGGGGTTCATTTTTCGTTTATTTTTAACGAGTACAAAAAATAGATAAACTAAAACTCGTTGAATTAGTAAAACAATAATCACTGTAACCACCAAGAAGAACTTTTAACTGCATAAAGACAACCATACATCATTGATATCGAGGAAAATAATAAAATATTGGCAAAAATTATTTAGAAACTTATAAATAGCCCAAAAGAAAAAAAAAAAATTACCATTTCACTTGGAGTAAATTGGAGAGTGCATTTTGCCCTATTTTCCTTGATTTTTCAAGCAAACAGTGCGGGAGATCCAAGGCACCATTTCATGAGCTATCAGCTGCAGGTAAGAGCTCTTCCTTATCTCTTTCTTTTCATCCTAATTTCATTCCATTTCATAGTACTTTTTGTTGGTTAAAAGGGAGGATTTCAATTTCTAAAATTGGGGGCAACTAGCACGAGTCTACTCATCAGATCCGTGTTGATCACCCCTGATCCCAAAAGTCTCTTGTGCTATGAGGGCGAAAATAGTTAAAATAGATGCACTAGCTGCAGGGAAGAAAAAAAAGAAGAAGATAAATCCTTTCCTTTGATTGATTTTTTTGAGTTTTCAATCCATGGAAAGGCATTTAATCAATGTAACTAGTTGTTTGTAGGAGATTTGAACAACATGGTCATCGAATAGAAGGAAAGGGGCCACGAGGTAGAGGATCACTAGGCTTCCCAAAATGTTGAATGTTTCAATGCTTTTAGGAACTATGGGTTACTGAAATTCTTCTGAACCCTAGGAATTGGAGCTCAAAATGAGCTGCTACACTATTTGATTAGTCTATGGGATGTTGATTGACAGATCTTCATCATTGGAGACCAAGAACTAGAGCTGGAAGTAGTTGATGTCTACTTCATTACTGGATTGTCTAGAAGAGGGGAAATATTTCAACTCTTCAAATCTTGTGGTGGAGGTGAGAGCACTAATGCCTTAATCAGAAGGCATTGCCATGGTGTAGAGACAACTATGAGTGGGAAGGTAAAGATAGCAACCATCGATAATCTTCCCTTGAGGAAAATCCCACACACCATGGCCCATATAGTTGGGGCATAGGATTTGCATGATATCTCAAAATCACATTTCTAGTATGCAGTGGATTGCCTTACTCCAACAATGTTGAACTAGTGTGAAGGACTACTGGTCAACACGAAGAGGCAACTGACCAAAGGAAATTTGGGAAACTTGAAGCAGTTTAGCTTTTGTTTGATTTTGGTCACTTTATTTTTGGAGCATGTGCCCCTATTTTAGTATTAGCGGGTAGAGGTGGAGGTTCCATCTCCATAAGATCTGGGTTTTTCATATGGAGTGATATCATGCCTCGTGGATGAGGGGGCCATTGGATGCATTTCCCTCCGTCGTTCTTTGGTTGGTTATGCCAAAAAATGATCGGTGTGGATGACTATGCTTATCCAGGAACAAACTTTAGAGGAGATCAAGAGCTTCCTCTACCACTGGGTGAAAAATGGACTCATGCAGTTAAAACTTGTTTTTGGAATTTTTTCAAGTTTTATGATTTGTTTTTGTTAAAGTGTATCTGAGAGTTTGCTTGTGATAAATCTGCATATGTAGGACCAGAAAGGCCTCCTGACATGTCACCAATAACACAAAAAGTAGCATGTCAGATAGAAGATGCTCCATACGAAGAAGGCGTAAATCCTAAGGTAGAAATGGAACGAAATTTGGAAGTGATCACTCGAGGGATATCTGAATATGCAACTATAGATGACGTGCCACTGTGATACCAAAGGCATACAATAGGAGTTTCTGCGAGACTGCGTCGGTTGTTAGGTTGAGTGATTAGAGTGGTCTCATGCTATCATGAGCATCATGTGGGCGAATAGCCTTTTCTAGTTGTGTGTTTTTGTACTATTATAGGCTTTGAAAGCCATGTGTCTTAGAACACTTATTTTTTGAGATTTTGATGAAGAAATTTGATAGACACGATATATGTAGATATATATATATAATAATATATTAGTATTATATAATATATATATATTATATATTATATATATATATATATATATGCATGTTTCTGTCTTCTACTTATGTGTTCATGTATCATGATGATGTGATCAGTTTTATAAGTTACGCAAATGTCTATCAAGAACATAATTTTCTAATTCATCTATTAATGTATTCAAATTCCGTGGAATGTGTCGATATGTGTTATATTGAAAATTTCTTTCTAGTAATCAAATGCATAGATACATATGCAAAATTTGTGGATTTCTTACTGAGTAATGACTATTCAATTATTACACAACAAGTTGTGAATCTAACTTAATGTTAAATTTATAATGCCAAAAGCAACTACTTCTGATAACAGTCCAATAAATACACTGTAGTCGGAAATATTAATAGTTGTTTATCCCAAGATAATACCTTGTAAATCGGCCAACTCGCCATCAGGGCCAAAGAGTGCCCAAGCTGTAGAAGATAAGTTCTATGCGCTACAACAAGCACCAATATAAAAACCAACATAATGGTTTGATGACATCTGCAAACCGAGTGGAACACAAGGTAAGCAGAAGGAACATGTATGCAAAGAAAAAAATCACACCAAAAAATCAAAACTACACACCAATGAATTCACACACTAATGTACAAAAGTAATTACTCGAAATTCATGCATAGTACATTTTTAGATAAATACCATTGCGGGGCTGTGATAATGCATTACCTTCATAGTCAACCAGCTCATAGCTTCCTTTTTGCAAGACACGTTTAATGATATATGGCCCATGCCACATAGGCTCGAAATTCCCATCTTCCTACTTATCATTGGCTTGATCATTAATTAAGACCAAGTCACCTCCAGTGAAAATGTGTGGGGAAATAGTTAGATAAAAATGAGCTTTAACTCATTTTGTCTGTGCTTTGATCACCATCATAGAAATACAATGGGTCTCATCAAGCCTCTTCAGATAAAGCAACTTCTCCCCTTCAGGTGAGGTATCGGGGAGTAGCTCGATAGCTAATTTTAATGAATTAATTTCAAACTTGATCGGGAGTGTCACCTCTAAACCATAAACTAGCTGGAATGCAGTGAAACTAGTGGATGTCTTAGCTGAAGTCCAATAAGCCCAAAGATCTGATAATAGCATGAGATTCCAATCCTTTTTATGCTTCCCAATGGTTCGTTGAAGCATAGTAATCAGGACAATTTCTTCAACTTGGCCATTGGCCTATGGGTAGTAAGGTGTTGAGCTATCATGGGGAAAACCCAACTAAGCAGTCAGCTCTGCAATCATGTACTGATGGAAATGTGATTTGTGATCAGTGATAATGGCTTGAGGGATGCCAAAATGGGTTATGACATGGTTAAAGAGGAACTGAGTAGCAGTGATACCATCAACATTATATGTGGGCATTGCCTCAACCCATTTAGTAAAATAGTCGACAATGACGATGATATAGCCATGTCCCCTGACCGAGCGAGGATTACATGTCATGAAATCTATTCCCCATTTAGAAAATGTACTAAGAGTAATGACTGGGTGTAAGGGTTCTGTTGGGGTGCACTATTTACAGTTATAAATCTGACATTCATGGCATTTTTGAACTACCAGAATGTAATCATTGAAAATAGAAGGCTAGAAATAACCAACACGAAGGATATTCTGAGCAACGACATAAATTAACATGTGACCACCACATGCCCTAGAGTAGCAATCATTCAAGACCCATTTAGCCTCTTCAAGTGTTATACATCTATGAATAATAAAATCAATGCCGACTCTATAAAATGTATCACCAATAATCCGATAAGGTTGAGATGATGCCAGACGCGGCGTCGGTTGGATCGAGACAACTCGAATTGAAAAGTTTGGGTCTGAAGATTAACAATGATATCTCCATACAATAGGTTGAGAGTGTTGATGAGAAATTAAGTTTCATAAGGAATCTACTCAGTAAAATCAATGGAGGTGTTTACAGAAGGAAGGGCACAGATCAATTCGGAAAAAATGAGTGATCTCTTCGATTTAGAAGCAGTGAAATCCAAATCAAAATCTTGTAGGATAAAAATCCATTTAGAGTATTTCCCCCCAAGCAATTGATGAGTCAGAATATAACTCACAAGGTTACAGTTAGAAATCATTGTGGTCTTCCATAAAAGAATGTAATGGTGAAATCGTTGAACAACATGGACTACTGCCAAGGCAAGTTTCTCGACATGAGCATATCGAGTTTCAGTGTCAATAATATTTCCACTCAATAAATAAACCACATGTTCATTTCCATTGTCATCATCATGAACTAGCACCATAACGATGGTACTTTCAGCTACTACCAATTATAGGAAATAATCATAGTGATAGTCAGGGGGATGCAATAAATGAGCACTGATGAGTGTTTTCTTTAGAGCATCGAAATATTTTTGGGAAATTTCATCCCAAATGAATGGGATCCCCTTTTTGAGAAAGAAAGTAAATCCCTTGGCTAGCCCAGTGTAATTAGGGACAAAGCAACAAAGAAAATTATCCCTCCCTTGCAAGCTCTGCAATTGGTGTAGCGATGAAGGAGGGGGTAAATTTACAATAGCCTCAAGTTTAAGAGGATCTATTTAGATACCTTCTTGGGTCAGAACAAAACCAAAGAAGCAACTAGATTCTAAGAAGAAGACACATTTATGCAGATTGAGACAAATATTAGAGTGTCGACAACGTAAAAAAATTGCTCGAAGGTGGTCTGGATGGTCATGATGCTTAGCAGAATGAGCTGGTAAGTCATCTAGATAAGGTTGAACAATGTGTTTAATATCATGAAAGTCATACGACACTGCTCTCTGAAAGGTAGTGCCAACGTTTTTTAGGCTGAAGGGAGCTTCTTATAAGAAAAAGTCCCCCATGGACATATGAAATCCGTCTTAATCTGGTTGTAACTAGAAAAACCATCCATAAAAGAGAAGATCTCACTCCCAACACACTCATCAATAACTGGATCAATAAAGGGGTGGGATAGTTATCTTTAGGACACGCACGATTGATGTCACAGTAATCAACACAAACTTGGATTATTCCCTGCTTTTTAGTAACAGGTACAATATTGGAGACCCAATCCGTCAATGGGATAGGGTAAATAAAACCATCCTTTAGAAGTTTTTCAACTTCTCCCTTAATATCAGCGACCTTCCTAGGATGCACATGATGAATTCATTAGCGAATGGGCTTCGCATTAGGATACGTGGGTATTTCATGCACCACAATAGTTGGATCAATACCAGGCATTTCCTCATATGACCAAGTGAAGACATCACAAAATTCTTTGAAAAGGTTATTGTAAAACCTAATCGCATCAGGAGAAACACCAATGTGAATGTTCTTGACAATTCCAGGTTTAATGAAAATGTTGATTGGCATGGTTGTAGTAATATTTCCCATATTACCTTCAGACAAAAGTTCATGCGCTAGGATAGGTGTTTGAAGTGGGTGCGTCAGGTTATGAGAAACAAAAGCTTCAAGACACGAAGGAATCTCACTTAGACTTATAAGAAACAAGGAACAATGATGGGCATCATTCCAAGGAGCTTCTTCAAGAGACATAACCTCAACTATACTCTCATCAGTGGGGAATATCTCATTCAAGGAATCCAAAGAATCCCAAGAACCAAGCCAAGAAGATCGCAAATAGGTATCCACGTGCATACTGAGAACAACATGACTTTCTGTAGCAATTGTTGAAGCCGAGACAATTTCATGATAAGCTTGTTATAAAGGACTTAGTGGCATAGCATCACCAAATGAATCAACCTGAACCAGAGAAGGAATGATTCATAGGCCAGTGGTGATAGAGATCAAGTTGATTGAGGCGACATGCAGAGGTGGGAGAGAAAAATTTCCCATTAAAGAAGAATATTTAAAAAAAGTTGCCCCCGTACTCTCATATGGAATATCAGTATTTCCCACATATGGGACATTACCATTTGAAGCACCAAAAGAGAAAAAGGACAATTGATCATCAGTTACAACTTTTCCTTCATGAGGAAAACAGAGCACTTGGAACGAGGAAATCACACAAAACATGGTATGGGTCCAACTTTTCCCAAGTAGAAGGTTGTAATTCAGATTCACATCTACAACTTATACTTCTAACTCGACAGTATTACGTTTCAAAGTGATGGCAAAACTTGTGAGAATACGATAATGACGGGAGCCTCTACCATCAAAGGTCTTTAAGGTATTCGGGTACTATTTGAGATGTGGAGAGCCAATAGCTTTCCAACATGAAACATACATGATGCAGGTGGAAGCACCTTCATCAATGATAGTCCAATGGATTGCCTTTCCTTTTATAATGATTTCAATAAAAAATGAAATTTGATGAGGAAGACAAGGAACATGGTTTTCAAGATCGAAAGCAATCAAGTTCGAACTACCAGGATCGATACCTCCTATAGCAGACAATAATGATTTCCATTGTGTTGGACAAGTTTGGAGAGCTTACAAAGAAGACATCACTGAAGGCTCTTGAGCTAAATCTTCGACAATATTGTAATGTTGGGTAGCTCTAGCATTCAGATTATAGGATAACTTCCGAAGCACACCTTTGGGAGATGGTCAGATAACGGATTCATTATTAGGTCTTTCAATGTGGAAAGCACCAGAATTGGGTGGAGTGGAAGTAGAAGGTATATCAGTAGCTTCTTTTTCAACCATCTGTTTTTTAGGGGTTTGATTGTCTTTCTATCGAGTGGCTACAAAGATAGGAAATGAATCCATCATCATGTAAACCTAAGAACCAGATGAGGTGGAGAATTTTGGTTGGTCTACCAACTGAGTCTGCTGAGATGGGAATGGATCTTTCAATACATCTGGGGCCCCTTTCAATAAATGACTAACTTTTGCACATCGAGGACAATCCTTGGTGTAATGATCTGCCTCACAAATGAGGCAAGGATATTTCAGCTTCTATTTGGAGACATCATCAACATATGACATAGGAGGATACTATTTTGGGGTATCATATTTTTCTTTACCCTTACCCTTCTTCTTACGTTTTGAGGATTTATCTGCCATAGTAGACTAGACAATGTTGACCTCGGAGGTTTACTAGGATTCATTGGGTTTTTCAAAGGATGACTAGAAAGAGTATTCAAAACATATTTTTTCTTTGAATAACCTTTACTGGAAGTTTGAGATACCAATCCAATTATACCATCAACAGGTGGCACATCGGGACACTTCGAAGAAGCTAGATCTGAAGATGGCCTTGAAGAATTAGGCAACATTTCATACAGTGTGCCACATTGGGAATAATCCAAATCCAAATATTGGGCACAGGCAATAGCCTAATCCTTGGTCACACAACCACCATTGCTATATTAGTAGTGAGCCATTCTATCAACAACTCATCAGGGATTTCAAATGTGATTAAGTGACACCGATGTCTCCATTCATGGATGTGATCGGAGATATGAGTCACAGTATCCTGTTTCAGAGATGTGAGCAAGTGGGTACCAGTTTCATAACGAATCGATAACTCGAAGTGGGTGAGGAAGACCATGGCCAAAGAGTTGAAGTTTTCATAGGTACCTTGAGGTAACTCAATGTACCACGTTACGACGGCACCTATCAAGGTTTGTGGTGGGCTCTAGTATTGCAGCAATAATGCTGCAACTCCTGGGACTCCCTTCTTTACTTTTATCAACCCGGTTGTTCGTAACAAACTTGGAAGTGACGGTGCTATATGTAGAAGTACTAGCTCTTGCCGCAGCTGTAACTTGGTCAGCTGGCACAAGTCCGCTAGGGGCTTTAGCCAACTTCTATGAGCTCTTAGAAGAAGCTTTTAAGTGATTGATGAAAGCTAACTCAAAGGAAGCTAATCTACTTGCGAAAAGAGATTGACAAACTAAAGGAAAATGCAAACCCTAGCAAACCCCAATTCTGCCAGCTAGTCCTACAAATGCAAAGATGAGGGTGAAAACTACTGAAAGAGATGCCATTACTTTTATGAAGGGAAAAATGCATGTGTTTACACTACTTTTATCCTAAGAAAACATCTTTTTGTATTTTTGATTAAGTTGTCAATTTTCTCATGCATATGCTTGAACTATGCTTTACTGTGCAGGTGTGGATCAAGGAAGAGGAATGATTGGAAATGGTTGGAAAGGTTCAAAGAGGGTCTAAGGAGTCCCTAATACTCTTCTAGAGAGTTTCACAAATTTTGGTTATCGGGAAACCTCACTTGTGAGCTCCTACAAGAAGTCTGCAGGGGTTCTACAAGATGTTTGAGAATTTCTACAGGATGTTTCAGAATTTCTACAGGATGTTTGGAAATTGTTTTTTAGGGGATGGATGAGTGAGGAAGGTGCATGGATGGATATGGAGGTAGGATAGGGGTCTAAAGATGGCCTAAGGACTGATGGATGGAGCGGTGAAGAGGTGTAGAAGGCTAACTTGGCTTGAAGGAGGCTAAGGCGATGATGAGTAAGGAGGCAAGGTTTCGTGGACAGAAAGGATAGATGGGGGAACGAGAAACTTAGCTAAGAGACAGAACAGGTGGCTTAGATGATACTTTGGGTGGATGAAAGAATGGAGAAGATGCCCTGCATGGTGTACCTTGATCAAATCAACAAAGGACTGCAAATGATCAAATCCTAAACTAGTCTAGTCTAATCATCAACAACATAAATGAACAACACTTTATTTGGGAAGAAAACCTTGTACACCATCTATGCAAAGAAACATTTCAGATGTCCAAACCCATGACTAATCTCTGCTAATAAAAACAAGCACACTAAAGATTGCATAATCAAGCAAACTAGTGTTTTTGTGAGGCAACATTGTTTCCTCAATTCCAGCCCCAAATCCAATAAGGGTGAGGTGAAACCAGGAGTGTGGTTGTCCCTTTTCTTGGAGGTTTTGCTGTTATTATCCTACCAAAGCACCTACAACAATGTCATTCATAAACAATGATCTATTTCAGCAACATAATGAAATCTACATAACAGAAATATGTTCAAATGCATAAAGGAAAACAGTGATACGTAAAGGAAAAGTAACAATACAGAAAGGAGGCCCTAGGCTCTCAGGTTGAGCCCAACCCTGAGAGCTATGGCTCCTATGAAAAACTCAGATTTGTTAGGAAACCAAATTGCTTCTCATTATCCAAAAATAATCATAAAATTCATGCCAAAAATGGCTACAAAAGAACAAAATAGAATTGGCAGCACTGAGGTGCAAAGTACATAATAGTTTCAAAAGTATTTTTACGAAGGCTGAGGCCTCAACATTTATACATCATGAGGGACCTAGCTGGCCTCCTCAATTTGTGTAACTTGGCTATCAAACTGTGAGTTAAACAGTCCCTTCTAAATGCTGCTTGGTTGCCTTCTAGATTTGGTTTGGTGGTATTTGGAGCTTGAAGTTGGGTATGAAGATCCTGAGTAAGGGTTAATTAATGCCATAGGAAACCCCCATTCGAATCCTCAACTCAGGCTTGGCTGCCTTATAGCTCATGATTGCTTTGAATTTGCTCCAATATGTGTCAAAAAACCTGAAATAAGCACGTGTTAACCACCTAGGAAAAGTGACTTCCCTTATTCGCACCAATGACATAAACATACTAAAAATAATGCATAAACCATAGAAAATGATGGATTTGAACAAGGACTGAACAAGGATAATTAGGCCAAATGAGGCCAATAAGTTACCAATTTTGGGGCTCATCATCACCCCCTGCTAAAAGGGTTGCTCATCCTCTAAGCAACTAGTCCAGCTCCTCGTCTTTCATTGCTTTTATGGCCACTCTCACATCCCAAGCTTCTGAAGTAGTGTCCTCCACACTGTCATGGAATCCAACCTTCCTCTCCACTTCTTCCCACTGCTTATGCTCCTCCTCTTCTGTGCCCCCCTCTAACAATCCCGAAAGCAAGGGTGGACTTAGCTTGAGGCCTATCCAATTGGCTTGGAGGTTCTGCATAGATTTCTTGTAGAGAGATACCCATGCCAAAGCCTCCCTCATATGAGTTGGAGTGTGATATTCTCGAATTTTGAGGCTGTGGGACAATGTGTTCCACCTACGGGTGCAAGCATGAACAAAATTGTCCCCTAGTAATCTCTCCATATCCTAGAAGTGTGCTATGGCCTGGGCCTAACGATCCATGTACTCTAATAAACCCCGAGAGCTGGTTGCTAGGTGATGGTGAGCGGATATCAATGATGTGGGGTCCCTTGGCTCTGCTCTAATCAGCAGTGGTTCATGTAACTCCCAGTCCATGACATTCCTGGCCTCAGTTGCTCTCTTCTCTTCATGGTTTAACCATGAGGTCATTGCCATCAGTTGCATGTCCCCTACTACTGTTTTGGGGTCCCACGAAGTGATGTTTGGAAGGGTCAAATTATGGAGGTAAAACTCTGAAAGCTTGGCCTTATCTTCCGATGAACTGGTCTTACATAAATCTGTGAACTGTTGGGGGTTTTGGATGTGAGAGATACCCCTCTGTGCCAACCTATTGATTTAGAACTGCAGCCACTGGTCCCTTAGGTACAGGCCATAAGATTTGGTCGACTGCCTACATTGCAGTGCTTCCATTGCCCAACTGGCCATGCAGGCCAGTTGTGCCTTCTTTTCTTGCACCTGCTGCTTTAGGTATTATATCTCCATATCTACCTACAGTCCCCTTTCCTGTAGCTACTGGTTGAACTCCTCAAGATCAACTTGCATCTCTTCTTTTCCTTGAGGTT
>APFE031563319.1:0-39305 GCA_000404065.3 Pinus taeda
TCATTTCATTTTCATTTTCTGTGTTTTCTTCTCACTTATCTGTTATTGGAGAATCTTTTTGGAGTACCCTACCAGACCTCAAGTTGATATTTTGCAAGGGTAGTGTGGGATATGAGGTTCCCTCTTCTACATTGTAGGCTAGCCTCTCTGCTCTATTATTTGGATTTGGGACCATTTGAGCAGGAATTTGAGTGGGTCTGGAAGGTTGTGAGTTAGCTGGAAATTGTAGTTGTGGTGGATTTATTGGTGGAGGAGCAGGCAATGCTTGTTGAGTAGGTTGAGGTTGATAAACAACTTGCTGAGGATACTGTTGATATGGTTGAGAATGTGATGAATACGGCTGATGGTATTGTTGATATGGTTGTGAATATGGTGGGTATGATTGAGGATATGTATGATAAGATTGAGAGTACTATTGAGATGGTCCCCATTGTTGCTGTGGGTGGTTTTGGTGCTGCCATGGCATGGGTACATTCCATGAATTCTGTGCATACATTTGATCATTTACAGGAAATTGCAAATTTTGATTTGGAAACATACCTTGAGGTGCTGGCCTTGGCTGCCATGGTCTCTTTGTGCCCATGTAATACAGGTTTTCCATCTCTGCATTGGCTGCCATATTACAGTTCTGCAAAACCTTAACTTTAGGACAGTTAAATATATCATGATGTTCAGTACAAAAAGCACAAACTTGGATGTTTTCTAGTGGGCAGTCTTTTAATGCATGTTTCTTCCGGCACTTTGGGCAGAAAATAGCCATTATCTGATCTTCAGCTTCTTGTTTCTTTTTAGCTTTTAGAGTGTCAATTTGGTTCCCTAGTGTGCTTAATAGATCTGTTTTAAATTCTTCTAACATATTCCCTATTTTAGCCCTTGTGACACTTGCTGAGGCAGATTTTGTGACTTTGGATGACAGGGTTCTTTTTCCCATTTTAGCTTTGCTCCTTGAATACTTTTCGCATAAGTCAGCGATTTATTCAAAGGGTAAAACATAAATGTCACCTTTGCCCATCAAGTTAAGGTCATCCATGTATTCCTCTCGAATGCCTTTCAAGAATATTGTGCGGATCAGATCAAGAGGCATAGTTTGGTGTTTGGATTTTTGTAAGTTGTAGACAAACCGTTCTAAGTATTCCTCTAAGGTTTCATCCTCTTGTTGGCTCATTCTAAAGATGTCATCTTTAGAATCTTTGGATCTACAGTAAGGTTGATATTTCCTTAGAAATACTCTTCTCATGCCATCCCAATCAACTATAGCATGCTCACCAAGCCTCATGAACCATCTTAAGGTTGATGCCTTTAATGTCACTGGGAAGAGTCTAAGCCTATGGGCAATATCTGTATAGCCATATGTTTGACATACAATGTCAAACTCGAAAAAGAATGAGTCTGGATCTTTTGAAGCCATACCAAAAAAGTTAGGTAGCACGGATGGAGGTATGTTCTTGATTTTGATCTCATCATCTTTTTGTGGTTCATGTATAGGAAAAGGAAAAGTTGACTCTTCTTCGTCTCTATGTCCTTGATGTGGTACTGATCCATCTCCTTCCTCAGCCATTCTAATAGGTTTCTCTGTGTCAGAGTCGCTTGTTTTAAAGAGGAGATTAAAGAAAGATTGTTCAGTCACTGTGCTACTTTCTCCTTGTGTGGAAGACCTAGGAAAGTACTTCTTCTGTGATTTATGTGTTAATAAAGTTTGCCTTTCGATGAGAGTAAGTCTCTGTCCTGACTTTTGTTTATCCTCTAATGCTTGTATGATGACTTCCTCAGCTGGTGTTGAATTCCCTAAAGAGTCTGCTCCTGATGATGATGGGTTAGTTTTTGAATGGTGGGGGGTTTTTATGAATCTACCCTGACTGTCTCTAAATCTAGGCATAAATGAACATGATTTCTAACTGTGTTTTTGCTTATTTTTGTTTATTGAATTTTTTTTCTTTTTAAATCCTTTAAGTACGCCTCCCCAAACGGCGCCAAAATGTAGTGTCCTATCTAGGGTGCTAGACTAGGCTATATTTATTATCGACCAGGGTGCGTAGACTTAGAGGCATGCGTCTAAAGTATATAGACATAAAGGATCGTTAGATAAGTCTAATCTACCTAGTTACAACGCTATCATTCAATTCATTATCAAACTAAAACGCTGTGTATCACTATAAACCAAGATTCAATTCATTTATCAAACCAAAACGCTGTGTATCACTGTAAACCAAGATTTTAATCCCCTTACAGAGACATCATGCATAACACCCCTGTTTAGCAATTACTCAGCATTCATTGACATTCATACAAGATAAAAATATATGGAAATCGTAAGCATAAGATTTCATGACATTGCTTTACAAGACAACCAGGGATCGAATCCCTTACAGGATACGGTTCACGATCTCAGTGATGATCTATTCAAGCACGATCACAAGCATAAATCATACGCATATCATAAACATAAATCAACTCTAATCACTGTGCATATTTAATACCCTAAGCTGTAAATGAAAGAAAACAACAGTATACCACGTTACGCAGGGCCCTTCCGCGTTCCAGAGGTATACTGGACTGTGATCCAATGATTACCAAATCAACACAACAAAATCATGACTGTAATTCAAGTCTTTGATATTAAATTCAAAACTCTGTTTTCGAAACAATGATAATGATAAAAACAACTGACTCAGAACTGTGTTTACATATGGTTCTATAATCCTCGAAAACGAATGTACATTCATGAGCAGGCTGTTTCCGCTTTTACCATGTCGTGATTTTTGAAAATGTTTCTATCCTAAACTGATTTCAAAAAGGAAACAAACTAAATCAATTTAGAATGCGTGTTGTTGTTTCCTTTGTCGCCAACATGCCATAGTTTGACCTTCGTTGACCGCACATGTAGGAGGGTCGATTCTGCTGTGGGATAGGTGTTCGTCCATGCTTGGACATTTTGCTTTTCATCCCTACCCTTCGCTCTAGCCTAGCTGTCATGCCACATGTCAAACAATAAACCAATTACAGGATGTTGGAACTTCCTATAACCATTTTGCCAAAAATTCCTAATTCGTTGACATAAAACTTCTAAATCAATTTCAATGCAATTTAATAACTATAAGACTATTAACTAATCAATTTTGAAGGGATCTGAGAGATATATGATGAAAAGAGGTAGGCAAATGACATGTTTTTGGAGGAAAAAGGAGGTCATGGAATGGTACCAACAGGGTTCAACATCTACAAATGTCTTTTGTGGTGGTGTGAGCACCACTTCATTTACTAATACACTGGAAAGGAAAAATAAGTTTGCAATATATAAGGTAGCAAGAGAAAAAGAGACTAGATAGGAGGTCTGTGGTCTTGAAAAGAGCCCATAACATATTCCTGCTTCTACAATAGCAGCTTCTGTAGGAAAATATTTTGTTGCTGCCCATTTTGAATCTCCTCCCACAAGGAAAACAACATCTTTGCTCAGTGGTCAGCCTAAAAAGGAATTCCTTGGAAATCCTATTCAAGAACCAAAATTTCAAACCATTTATTCTGCAAAATCTATAGTTTACAAAGGCCCCACTTCCTTTTGGTCCATAATGGATCACGAAGAGGGGACTGGTCACATAGATGGATACGATGAGAAGGAATAAGAACTGGTCACATTCGAATTCCCTATCAGGTAGGCTAGTGGAGCTACTCAAATGAAGAATATTCCTCCTTTAGCCTTGCCTAACTTTTGTGGGGTTCCCAGTGAATATCCTGATGCCTTTTTATTTGAGTTCAACACGTTATGGAGGAGCTATGACTATTATTCCAATGCTCAGAAGTTTAAGTTGTTTCCTACAACATTGAAGGATGCAACTCTCAGGCGATTTATGGGGTTGGCTTCAAACACCATTACAACTTGGGAGGAAATGAAAAAGGTATTCTTAAGGAAATATCAAGATTATTGCAAGACTAGGGACCTTAAAGAAGAAATTTTTGGCATGACTCAGAAGGAGAGGGAGAGTCTTGAGGACTTGGTGGAGAGATTTCCATAAAATCTACAGAGATCCAAAATGAATCAACTGAGCAAGGATACTAAGAGAACAATTTTGCTCAGAGCAATCAGGCTAGAATCTCTGGAGATTTTGAACTTAATGGGAGGAGGTGACATATCAAAGTTGGGCTATGATGAGGTATGTGAGCTATGTCAGTGATATTCAAGAGGAAATTCTAAAGTTGGAGGAGGAATAAGAGATACTTCTTCCAGGCTTGTCAAGTCAGTTGCTGGAGCTGGAGTAACTAGATCTGAAATTGGTAATTTATTTGAAAATTTGAAAATTGATATTCTTAGCACATTATCTTCTCAATTGGATGTTTTGTAGGTTAAGAAGAAATAGGAAAAATAGTAGGAACTGGAGAAAGCCCTAGCAGTGTTCTGTTTGAAATGCAGGAAGAAGCATGCCTTGAGGGAATGACCTACAGATAGTATAGAGGTATGCCGAATCTGTGAAGCAGAGCATTCCACTGATCAATGTCCTTCACTTCCTAAAATCAAAGTAGCATATCTAGCGAATCAAGGAGTTGTCAATGCACTTTATGTTAGAAAATTATATTACGAAGCAATGGAACACATAAAATATTGTAGAAATATAAACACAGAAAACGCATAAAACAAGAGAGACACAAATATACGTGGTTCACCCAGTTTAGGCTAAATCCACCCCGAACAACTAGTCCTTCCTTTCTATTATCCAACAAAATGAAGAGACACAACCTACAACAAATCCACTGTAATATCCTCTATTTTCTCTCACAGCCTCATCTCTTTGTTTTTCGCTCACACATATAGAATACACATCTATATCATAGCCTCAAATACAATGCCCTCATACAAAGAGAGGGGTTGCCTTCTAGGGAAAAAAAACCTAAACTAAACATAAGTTCTACCGTCAGATCATCCGCCTAATGAACAACCCAGATTGACTAGAAATTACTATACTTTTACAAGGAAAATTTACATCTGTTTTTAGCTTCGGGGGCGTTACCCCTGAGTCCCCACCGGGGGATCGCTGGCCCCTGGACCCCCCAGCCGGGGGGGATCGACCTCCCCGGACCCCCGCGGGGGGGGGGGGGGACAAGTCCCCCCTGCGTGGAGGGGTGTACAAACTTCCTGGGGTATACATCCGGCTGAAACAAAGACCTCTGAACAATCATGCTCCACACACAACACTTTATGCAATGGCACCTCAAAGACCATGGCAACCATGTGTTGCAGGTATGTCTCAGTCACATTATCAAGTTCCTTATACTCAAAATCAGAAGTGGAATATTCCAATTCCCTGGCAGCCTTGGCCTCCACAACAACCTTGGCAGGGGAACTTTTCTTACCCTACCACTCAGAATTTTCCTTCTCAAAATTTTTATCCACCGCAGCCCACACAACAACAAATTATTTAACCTCAACAACAACAACTTCAGTTGGTTGCCCCACCAAATCAACCTTGTCCTATGCAACTGCCTTCCCAGCCAGTGTCTAACCCCAACAATATAACTATTCAACCCGCTCACAACATTGGATTGGTCACTTATCCCACTTTTCCTATCTATAGTATTGCACCACAATCACTACAATAATTTTTTGTTCATGTGTTACATGAATTTCTTGTGTTGTTGCAGGAAATCTAGCTTAGGTCTAGAAAAGTGGTGACTCAGCTCGGAAGAATTGAAGAGATTGTAGTGGAAGATACTCTAGAAATGCCTGAAGTTGAAACCACACCTGAACCAATAGAACAACCTACTTCAAGGCCACAAGAACCTTCCTCATCCCATACGATCTAGCCTCCTTTTCTAGAGAGGTTGGAAATGAAAGTAAAACATCCAGAGTTTGATCTTGTGTCTGAACTAAGAAATGTATGCATTAAGATCTCATTTCTCCAAGAAATTAAATATATCCCAATCTATGCCAAAATAGTAAGGGATATATGTGTGAAGAGGCCAGGAAGACAAAAGAAAGAACTCTCTACAATTCAAGTAGGTGTAAAGCTTGCAAGTTTAATGTCTAGCATATTTGTTACTGAAAGATATTCAGACCCTAGAATCCCTGTGGTTACCACCTTTATCAATGTACAACCTATAAAAAACACTTTAATTGATTGGGTGCAACCATTAATGTGATGACTATGGAGACTTGATCTAGAATAGGAACCTTTGACTTATTGCCTACTCCTACCATGTTAGAGCTAGTTGATAGGTCTAAGGTAAAGCTAGAAGGGGTATTAGAAGACATTGTCATCTCATTGGATTCCTGGAAGTATCTTACAAATTTTTATGTTCTTCAACCCAAAACTAACTTAGGAGGGCATCCTCTGATCTTGGGGAGACTGTGGTTAGCCACAACAGATGCTTACATAGGTTGTACGTCTAGAAACATGACTATCACTCATGGGACTAAAATAAAGAACATTAATTTGTATCCCCCTGCTCAACCTCTTTGAAGATCAGAAAATACACATTGGGTTGAAGAAGAAGAGCATGATTCAAAATGTACCCGACCAGTTTTGACAATCACCCAATCCATTAGCCTTAAATAAAATTCAAAAGAAAATTTGATAAATTGTTGTATTTCTAATCTTGATTTTTTGCAGCAAGAAGAAGGGCAATGTAGTCATAATTGAGATTTCATTACTAATATGCAGGATTTTCATGAGCATAGTACAATAGTCGAAATACATTCAGGCTTATTATTTGTATTTCTTGCATATTCCATGACTGAATGGGGGAGTAAGGTAGTTGAAAATTTTCCTGAAAAACATTTGAATATTAATTCTGCCTTAAACCCTGAACATGAAAAATAGTTAATTCAAGCATTGAAATTTTTTTTCAAACTTTTTACTTGGGAATACATAGATATGAGAGGCATTCACCCAGACACATGCATTTATCATATTTATATAGAAGAGAAATCCAGGCCTGTGAGATAGCCACAAAGGAGATAGAACCCACTTTAAGGGAAATTGTGAAAGATGAATTGCAGAAATTGCTAAATGTAGGGTTCACCTATCCTATCTCGGATAGCCAATGGGTATCTCCATTGGTTATTGTCCCTAAGAAGAATGGTAAATGGCAAGTGTGTGTGGATTACATGGAACTAAGCAAGGCTACCTTGAAAGATCACTTTCCCTTGCCTTTTATAGACCAAGTACTGGACACTTTAGCAGGATTTTTTTTTTTTTTTTTCCTTCCTAGATGGGTTCAGTAGGTACAATTAGATTAGGATAGCTCCAAAAGGCTAGGAAAAGACTACATTCACATGTCCCTGGGGCACCTATGCATATAGGGTATTACCGTTTGGTCTATGCAATGCACCAACCACATTCCAACAAGTGGTACTTGGTATTTTCTCTGATCTTTTGCATGATTGTGTAGAGGTTTATATGGATGAATTTACAGTCACGGGTGATACTTTTGAAGAAGCTTTACATAATATTGAGAAAGTTTTGCAGAGGTGTAAAGAAACTAATCTCTCATTAAGTAATGAAAAATGTTTTATGATTATGAATGAAGGTATTGTGTTGGGTGATCATGTTTCTGCTGTAGGAATTAAAGTTGATTTGACAAAGACTGAAGTCATTGTGAAGCTGCCACCACCAACCAATTAGAAGGGAGACCGAAGTTTCCTTGGACATGCTACAAAGGTAGCCTCTCCATTATTTAAATTATTGACTAAAGAAGCTAAATTTCATTGGGATGATGAGTGTCAAGCTACATTTGATATACTCAAGGAAAAACTTTCTTTAACACCAGTCTTGAGAGGCCCAAATTGGAAATTGCCTTTTCATATTTCAATTGATGCCTCTGATTCTACCATAGGAGCAGTACTGGGACAAAAGGAGGATATTGTAACCAATGCTACTTATTATGTTAGTAAAAATTTAACTCCTGCAGAACTGAATTACACTGTAACTGAAAAATAATTCCTTGTTGTGATTTAGGTTATTAATAAGTTTAGAAATTACATCACGGGCTATGAAGTTTTAGTGCACACCGATCACTCTGCGATTTGATATCTCATGAATAAATCAATTACTAATGGCAAGATTACTAGGTGGCTTTTGTTGTTGTGAGAATTTGACATCACAATGTTGGATAGGCCTAGTAAGGAAAATCAGGTAATTGATTTCTTATCTAGACTCAACCATGTAGGTGAGGATGTTCCAGTTAATGATAGCTTTCTTGATGAAAATTTGTTTGTTATTTCTATTAAAACACCTTGGTTCACAGACATGGCTAGTTATCTTGCTATAGGAAAGTTGTCTCCTTACTTTTCATCTAATCAGAAAAAGAGAATTATTAAGAAAAGTGTTGATTACTCTTGGATTAGGGGAGATATTTTTTTCGCTGGACCTGATTTGATTATCCGCAGGTGTGTCAGGGAAGATGAGATCTATGAAATTTTGAGAGCCTATCATGATGAACTATGTCAAGGACATTTTGAAGACAAGCAGGAAGCTTACAAGATCCTTCACTTAGGTTACTATTGGCCAAGTCTTTTCAAAGATGTAAAAGAATATGTCCGGAAGTGTGATAGATGCTAGAGAATGGGGTGGCATGTACAATAAGATGAGATGCCTTTGCAACAACAGGTTCTCATAGAAACTTTTGAGAGGTGGGCTCTTGATTTTGTAGGTCCCATCAACCCTATGTCCAAAGGTAAGAAGTCCATTTTAGTTTGTACTTATTATGTTACGAAGTAGGTGGAGGCAAGAGCATTGCCTAGAGAAACAAAGAAAACAATGGTAGATTATTTATTTTATTTTTAATTATTATATTTATTATTTAATTTATTTATTTTTATTTATTTTTATTTATTTATTTTATATATATTATATTTATTTAATATATATTTATTTTATTATATAATTATATATTTATTTATATATTTATATATATATATTTTTTATTTTATTTATTTATTATTTTTATTTTATTTTTATTTATTTTATTTTATTTTTATTTAATTTTTTATTTTATTTATATTATTTATTTATTTATTTTATTTTTTATTTTAATTTTATTTATTTATTTTTATTTAATTTTTTATTTTATTTTATTTTTATATTTTTATTTTTATTTATTTAATTATTATATTTATATTTATATTTATATTTATTTATTTATTTATTTTTTCTGAATTTTTTGTAAGATTTGGGGTACCTAGGGAAATAGTCAATGATCAAGGTACTCAGTTTGTGTCAAATATTATGCAGGGAATTATGCAGAAATATCAAATTACTCATCGAAATTCCACCCCTTATCATCCACGGGCCAATGGGTAGGTGGAATCAACAAATAAGGTGTTGGAGACAATGCTTACCAAGATAGTGCAATTACATAAGAAGGATTGGTTTGACTGACTTCCTGAAGCATTGTGGGCCCTATAGGATCACATGGAAAAATACCACTGGCTTTTCTCCGTATGAATTGATGTATGGAAAACAAGTTTTATTGGCCATTGAATTTCAAATAAAAACTTTTAAAATGGCAGCAGATTTGGGTATAGACCTTGATGAAGCTCAACAACAAAGACTCCTGCAACTCAATGAGTTGGATGAAATTAGGCAAGATGATTTTCAGCATACTGACTTGATTCAGCAACAATGGTCTAAATGGCATGACAAATGCATTAAAAATAAGTATTTCAAAGAGGGAGACTGGGCATTGTTGTACGATTCAAAAATTAAGAACTTTAAAGGAAAATTTAACACACATTGGTTGAGCCCCTATGAAATTGAGAAAGTTTTTGATAATGGATCTATTCGAGTTAAAATTGTTGATGATGGGAATGTTACCTTCTTGGTGAATGGGCATGCACTCAAGTTATATCAAAAAACCCAATCCGAGGAGGAATTTGTGGAAGAAATTGTGAAGAAAAGAGAGTTGGAAATGGTGAGAGAAGGGATCATTCCTTCCACCATCTCTTCCTAATTTCTTGTTGACATAATGAGCTCACTCTGTTCCTCCTCGTGCTCAGTAAAACATGAGAGGGATGTCTATTGGGTATAGGTTTATTCCTTTTTCTGGGCCCAATGGATTAGTTATGGAAAAGAAGCCCCCTCAGAGTCTTCTTTTCCAAGTGTTTTAGACTCTCTAAAATTGAAATCTGGAGAGCATGGACTACCCTGGGCTCATTAAAATTATAGGTCAGTAGGTTCTTTAGGATCCTCTCAATAAATTTTGTTTTCAATTAAATTTGGATTGTTGGTGTTGCAATGATATGGGATTTCTTAAGGCCCTCCTTCCAACAATCATAGCCCATTAACATCAACAAGTTATTTGGGTGCAAGATCAGAGTCTTATGATGCCTTGAAGTTTATATGCCCTAATGGTAGGCTATCTCACCAGTAGCAATGGGGAATCACTATGTATCCTTGATTGCTGGATCCTATAGGGGGGTTCAACAATAGCTCATTAATTCACACCCGATAGGATGCATTAGGGTACCTTCATCCTCTCTCTCATTAAAGGTGATGGGCCTCGCATTGGTTAAAAACTGACCTCAATGGCTAGTAATCCAATGAGCTCATTGCACATTCAACATCAACACCTTTATTCATGTGTATTGAACAGTACACAAATGTGGGAGAAGTGTTGATTGATGGTTTGATTTCCTACAGAAGCTCTGCAAGTCATGGTCTGATTTCTTGCAGAAGTTCCGAAAGTCGTGGTTTGATTTTCTATAGAAGACTCAACAGTCATGGTTCCATTTCTTGCAGAAGGCTCAGCAGTCTCGGTTCCATTTCTTGCAGTGACACCATGATTTTCTGAAAAAGAAAAACCATAGACAGAGCATTAACTTAAATTATTTAAAGTACTAATAGATTTTAATTACTAGTTGAGGTCATGAATTATGAAGTCATATATTTGATTTAACTATTAAGTGGGTTATCATATCAAGGACAAGCACGCATCATCCAAAGGACTAGACCGTTGGAAGTTAAGAATGGTAAAGTAAAACTGGTGATAGGAAACTTGAGGTAAAGGGTAATTAACGCTTTAATTTTTAACATTTGTATGATTTTTCGACGATGGTCACCCTTGTGGCAAAATGCATCCATAATCCGATGCATTATAACTCTAGATCCACGCCTGATCGCCATGATTCTGACATGACCAGTAGACATACTCCCCATATTTTTTTGTAGGTTGGATCATGATGATAATCATGATCACGACCTGTCTCTCGAAAATCCCATGCTTTGTGATAACTTTCTATAATAAGCCCTCCCTTGTTGCGTGGGTCTGTTGCAAAGTGTAACCTGATATTTTCAAAGAAGTGCATACATCCTGTCTTCCAGTTTTCACCATGTCAAAATTGCGTGCCCCCATTCGCTTCGATTGACAAGGGCCTGAGTTGCTAAAGGTCGACCCTTGCAGTAAGGCGAGATTGGAAAAAGCAGGGTGGCTGCCATTTTTCCAGTGATTCGGTAGCCACAACTCGGAAGTAACAAAGTCTTTAGCCCTAAACCTAAATGGTGATAAGTCTCAAGTTGGGGATGTCCAATTCAGGTTGACCAAGGGTTTGGTAGTGTGGGTATGCATAATTACACAACTAGGAGAACATTGGTTTAAAAACCAACATTTTAATAAGGGTCTGTTCATGTCTTTCCTTCGTAAATAGCATTCGGACCCCGACTAGAGTAAGGAAACTTCGCAGGATTTCATGAAAAGTAAGTACCAGAACTTATTGTTTTTCTTCCAGAAATACATAACATGTGAAGGTCGCTTCGGGCTTGTATTCTTGTTTCACATTCGGCTCCTCGCCCATTTTCATGACAAGTTTTTAAATTTGCCATATTACTTGATAATATCTCTGATGAAGATGAATATGTCGACGACTACCAAGGAGAGCGGGGCCAATTTAGAGGAAAATCTCTATCACCATGGGCTAGTGAAAATCATCCTGGTGGAGGTTTTGAAAGACAAGAAGTGGACATGGGAGGAGTTCCTTGCCGAAAACTACTTTGCAGAAAATGAGGATTCTGATTCCTCAGATTCCATGGAGGAAGCACCAGCAGAAAAACCGAAGAAAAAACCATGGACGAGTGGGATACAAATAAAGGAAAAAGAGGAACAGAAAAAATGTAACTCTTCACAGTCTACAGAGGAAAAACCAGTGGAAAAATCAAAGAAGAAGTCATAGACTCATGGGCCACTAGTAAAGAAGGAAGAAAGGGACGACCTCGACTCTCTGAAGCCCATCGAGAAGAAGCCTGTAGAAAAAAAAAAGATGAAGAAGCCTTAGACCCTTGGACTACAGATGAAGGGATAAGAAAGAGATGAGGAAGTGGTGGTGACAGTGGAGACTGTGGGAAAATAGCCTAAGTCGAAGAATGGCACTTTCACCTTTACCAAAAGATTTACCAGAAGCCAGGTTGTTCAGCTGGCTATTAAGGATACTGCAGATGCAGAAGTGTTGCTTGAGACACCAGACAAGAAGAAGGAGAAACATCATGACCCACCCAAAGGTAAAGAAAAGATAGAGTCAGCTGAGTGCATCAGTGAAGAATAAATTTCTTTTCAGGACTCCTCGTTGCATGGAAGCAGGAATGACACAACAAGAGAACATCAAGTAGAGGAGGACTTGGTTCCCTTCAATCCATCCAAGGACATTAGGAAGGGGAAGTAACCCCTATAAGATATGGTCTACAGGAATTGGAATAAATCATCATCGAGCTCACCATTTCAGAAAGAGAATTAAGAAAGGAAAAAAAGACCTTGAAGGAAAACAACCTGCGTATACAAAAAGAACATGAGGAATGGGTTTAGAAAGTGGCCTGAATTATGAAAAAGAAGAAGGCTTGGATCAATCATTTGAAAAAGAAGAATGAATTATACAAGGGTGAAATTCCTGCAGAATCTAGTGGTAATCAATTGGACCAGTTGGCAGAGGTAGCAGATCAGTTGGTTGTAGTAGCTGCAGCTTAGGATAAGGAATGGTTTCCTTCTTCTTTTTGTTTTTGGGGAAGACACAACATTTTTGCTTGCATAAGGGGCATGCAAGAAGCTAGGTGTGGGGGAGATGTTGGGGCTTGTTTTTTCCCAATTTTGACACCCTTTTCCATACTTTACCTCTCCCATATTGAACTATCTTTAACCCCTATTATGCTTATTTTAGTTATAATACTTAGGTTTTTGCCAAAAGGGTGTCATATGCTGAAGGTATGAAAATTAACATAAAAAAGTGTCTTTTACCTTAACTTTAAGTATTCCTTATAGTTAGTTTTTCTTTATTTGATTATCATTCCAACTAATCTAGAGTTCTTGTGTATATTTGTTTTTATTCAAAAACAAGCCCACATTTCCTGCAGATAGCTGTGTAATCCTATTTCATGCAAGCACTTCAGAATTCCTACAGCCGCAGATTTCCTCTAACTGCCCAGATTCTAAACCTTCTCTCGTCGCCATATGGAGGAAAGCTATAGCCATGTAACGAATTTCGTCTAATCCATGCTTTCAGTCATGGATTAGACTCAATATGGCTAAATTTGATATTTTTTAACATGACTGTTAGCCAATGGATTATATTAGTAGTATTCCTTACTTCAAGCCATATATGGGCTTTTATAATTGTATAAATTTTGTTCTAGTTTATATGATAGGGGGTTGTTGAGTTGGTCTCAGCTAAGATTGTATATCAGATTGTACTCAACTGTATCTTTTTTAGATTAATATAATATTATATGTTATGTCTATTTCGTTGAGTAAGATCTTCTACTTTGAAGGGGTTGTGAGTAAGGGATGGCCCCCTTTGCTCACAACTCCCATAATTTAGCGTTTATGCATTTTATTTTTGTTATGTAATAATAATTTGTTTTTACAACTAATGCACTCTTTCTGATATATCAGTAGCAATTGATTGAATGAACTAGTTTCCTGTTAATGTGTGGAATTCATTTAATTAAGATTTGATTTATAATGTTGAGTGAATTTATGAGTTTGTTGTAATTTGATTTCTGTATATTTTCCTAATCATCATCAAAAATCTTAAGAACTATAGAGGGATGTTTGATCCACTCTATAGCCTTTGTTGCTAAGTGATTGATGTAGGAAAGAGTCATTAGTTGTGTATGATTTACTAGCTAGATTAATCAACATCACAGTGTTAAGCGTGCATATATTTTGCACAACATCTCACAAGCTTATCTACCCTGGGTTGATGATTTATGTTAATCAAATTATAAGGTTATAATTTGACTCAACATTGATCCAGAGGAAAAGAAGGCGATAATAAGAAGAGATGTTGTGTTTGATGACAAGGGAATCTATCATCCAGAACAGGTACAATTTGAATTGAAGAAAGATACAGTGAATGTTGGTGATGAATCAAATTCCAAGTTAGTAAAAGAAGATGAAGTGAAGAATAAGCCTAAGTAGATTGAAAGGAGTCATTCAGAAAGCAGTATGTTGGATAGAAATTTTGAAAGAAGGGTTACTATATCTCGAAGTTCTCTAGTGAATTATGAACTTATGGGATAGGTAATGAAAATGGATGGACCATAGGATTATGTAGAAGCATCAAGAAAGAAAGAATAGAATGAATCTATGGAAGCATAAATGAATGCCTTGGTGAAAAATGATACATGGGGCTTGGTCAAATTATCAAAGGGAAAAGATGTAATTGGAACTAAGGGGGTTTATAAAAACAAGTATAAATTAGATGGCATAATTGATAAGTATAAGGCTCATTTAGTTGCAACGAGCTATGCACAAAAAGGAATTGATTATACTGAGCAATTTTCCCCAGTGGAAAAATTGGATACAATCAGGATGGTTCTTGCATTAGCTACACAGTACAAGTGGCCAATTTTTCAAATGGATGTTAAAACATCTTTTCTAAATGGTTAAGTGGATGAATAAATTTATGTGGAGTAGGTTGAAGGTTTTAAAGTGCTAGGAAAAGAAGACTATGTTCTTAAGCAAGCACCAAGGGCATGGTATTCAAGAACTGAAGTTAAAACTTTATCTGAGCCCAATCTCTATATCTTTCAGTTAGGACATGACATTCTGATAGTTGTATTATATGTTGATGATTTGATCTACACAGGGAACAATACAAAACTATTTCAAAGGTTTAAGTCACAAATGATAGCTGAGTTTGAGATGATAGATCTTGGTGAGTTGCATAATTTCTTGGGTATTGAAGTTTGTTAGAAGGAAGATGGTATTTTCATGTCACAAGCCAAGTATACTTGGGACATTTTAAAGAAGTTCAGAATGTTGAATTGCAAGCCATGGGAAACTCCTTTGGAAGTTGGGTTGAAGTTATACAAACATGATGACTCCAATTCAGTTGATGTTACCTTGTATCATCAATTGGTTGGAAGTTTGATATACTTAACTACAACTAGACAAAATATATCTTTTGCAGTCAATATGGTATCAAGATTTATGGAAGACCCAAGGAAATAAATTGGAAAGAAGTAAAGAGAATTTTAAGATATTTGCACAAAACAGTTGGTTATGGTTTGGTATATAGGTCTACATAAGATTTCAAGTTGATTGGTTATGAAAATTCAGATTGGGTTGGATGTATGGATGGCAGGGTATTCATTTAGTATGGGTTCAATGACAGTTGCTTGGAGTACTAATAAGAAACCGAAAATTTGTGTCTCGATAGTAGAAGCAGAGTATAAAGCGGCAATGGCAATAGCATGTGAAGAACTTTGGCTAAAGGATCTACATGAACAACAAGAGAAACCCACTCAGTTGATGTGTGATAATCAAAGTGTTATTCAAATGTCCAAGAATCCATTTTTCCATAAGAATACCAAGCATATTGATATTTAGTATCATTTTTTTTCAGGATCTAGTTCAGCAAGAAGTGATTGAGATCGAGTATTCCATAACAAATGTACAAGTAGATGATATATTCATGAAAGCACTATCTAAGGAAAAGTTCTAAAAATTCAAAGATGATCTTGGATTATTTCCAAATGACCATTATGGGGAAGAAATGATGGAATAATGGATAATTTGTCAAATATTAAATAATTAAAGTTTTTGTTTTTAGCGAGATATTTACGAAGAAATTAGTGGAATGACAAGTGAGAGATTTGTGGATGATTGTTGAGAGAATTATGGAGTGATTTGTGGAGTTATTTATTGACGAATTTGTGGAGTTGACAAAATCCCAATACTCTACTCATGTATAAATATATCTCTATGTTAATGAAATAAGTTTAGTTGGTAGGTGAGAGCTTTGCATTATTTTTGAACGTTTTATGATCTGTAATTTATTTTTTATTGTGTTGTTCTATCTTTCATTCACTTGCCAGTTCTGAGACTTCACTTATAATGCATAGGAATACTTCTAATGGTTCTTTTGAAACAATACCAGCTAATGCAATGGAGACAAATCCTTCACTGATGGCTCTTATTTCACAAGGTGAACCTAGTCTAGCCCATAATCTGGGCAGAAAGACACCAGTCCTCGCTAGAGTACTCTTCTAATTGGAAGACGAAGTAGAAATAGAAGACATTTCAGAGTCCCATACAAATCCTAAAAAATCTCTTCCTTATCATCTTCCTTATGCTGTATTATACATGGGTACTCTGACTCATAGGATGGCTAGACTTATTCACTCTCCTTCTTTCTTCTTAATGGCCAATGTTAGCGACACAAGTATGGATGCCAATACGGTTGGTGTGCATTCTCCTTCTTCATATATAGGAGGAGGTACTATTTCTATCTCTATTGTTACACCTAGTACAGTTGTTGTTGGCTCTACCTCCATCCTAGGTTTGAGTGGGGGCACCCAATCTTCTGCTCCTTTCACTAGTGCTTATCCTTTTGGAATTCCATTTAGTGGGATTCCCTTAGTATCATCAACCTTAACTTCTGTTGATTTCATATCCATGACTTTGATGGCTAGTAGCCCAACATATTTACAAGCTTTTACATTTGGAAGTGGACATATTCCTCCTTCTAATCCATCGTTGAATGTAGGATCAATTCCTTTCTCTGGCTATGATCAACCCATTAATCCTTTTCAAGGGAGTCAAGGATTGGTACATCCTTATGTTAGTGGTTTTGGGTCTTAGAATCTATCTCATTTATTTTGTCAGCAGGGGAGTATGCCCTTCCCTATTACTAATACTTCACAGGTTTTTCCTCCTTTGACTAGTGCTTAGAACCCTTACCAAGGGATCTCCACTTCATATAATGTTCCACCAGGAGGAAGTTTTCATCTGACTAGAAATCCTATAATAGGGGGTGGATACCCTCCATATAATGCAGGACTAAAAGTTTTCCCTTATAGTTCAATTGCTTCTATGAGTAATCCTTGGTAGCCTGGTGCCTCCCAAAATCCAAGGTACTCTTTTTCGAATGTTGGAAATTCCACTCTCGGAGCTTGGAATTCTGCAGTCTCTCCATGCTTACCATTCCTAACAACTCTTAATTTTCCATATCTTTTGAAATTGACTAATGAACTAATCCATTACAACTAGGCTTGGCCTTCGGTCCCTACCAAACGTCCATCTAATATACCTAAATTTGAAGGAAAGTTTAGTGAGGATCCAACAGACCATGTAACCACTTTCCACTTATGGTTCTCATCAAACTCCTTGGTTGATTATTCAATTAGATTGGGACACTTTCAACGCAACTTAATTGGAAATGTGGAAAAATGGTATATCTAATTAAAGGGTGGGTCGTTTTCTACGTTTGGTGGTTGGCTAAAATTTATCTCAACCATTTTCAATTGCATGTATGTCGTGATGCCATAGCTGAAATTCTGGCCAATATTGAGCAGGGCAAAGCCACCCATATTTCTAACCACATTCAAGAGTGGCATGGAAGGAAGATGTTGATAGATTATTATAACCTTGATGAATTTCTTTTTGAATGGTGTTTGAAAACGTTACAACCGAAGATATATAAGGATGTGTCACTTTTAGGAGTGCTCACAAAAGAACAAACTATCTTTAGATCCCAACAACTAGAACTTATTTATTCCCAGTCTAGAGTCTTGTATAATATCTTTCTTGATGATCCTATATTGAAAATAGATCTTGCAAAACCGAAAACAACCCCCTATGCTGATGAAGTTGTAGGATTGATCGATAGTAATATGAATAATTTGTTAAATCAATTACAACACTTGTCATTACAATCTACTTTTGTGACGCAGACTATGTTGTCAGTGTCTCCTCTTTCTAAATCTTTAGCGATTAATGTTGTTAATTCCTCGAATCCTAAAGGAAATAAAAAATATGATGGGAAGAAGAAAGGGTGTGGGAAGAAGAAATATAAGGGAGGGAAGGGAAATGCGGATAAACTTAGGGAGGAAACTGGTGAGGGAAAGAAGGAGTCTAAAAAGAAGGTCAAATTCCATGCAAGTTATGCAGTGGGGATCATATTACTCATCTTTGCCCCAAGATTCAATATGAGCAATGCTTGTTAGCCCTGCAAGGTTCTTGTAGTTCCCATGTTGTGCTTACTAACTCTTTTCCCCAAGGGCAACAATTAATTTTTGGCGCAAATTCTAATACTCGTGCCCCTACTATGGGAACCTAGGAAGGGGAATCCACATCGAAAGTGTATATGGTTAAGACTCATGTTGATATTTAAACTAGATCTCATGCTTATGGAGAACCCAAATGTTCTAAGGCTAAAATTGATTCTGATACTCAAGAACCTTTTCATATAGAGAGGCTTGCAGTTGAATCTATACCATCGATGTTGAAAGGATCCTAAAAATGATTGACTTATAATCCAAATTCTAAGGCTGCTCAGAAATAATCCATTGTTGAAGATTTAGCTCAGAGCCCCTATGCTATGTTGGCATTGGAGGTACTCCAGTCGTGTCCTGTGCAAAGGAGTGATTTTCTCATTGTGATCAGAACAATTGACACAAAAAGCTATCTAGTGATTACATTTGATATGTCAAATGTAAAAAAGAGACTCCCTCATCATACGGATTTTCATATTAAATCTATGTATCATAATAATACCATCTTTCTAATTGTATTTAATGAAGGGGCTTTCACATGTGTCATGTCTCTGTCATGTTGGAAAGTTATTGGGTCCCCTGAAGTTGTTCCCTGTCCTACTCTTTTAACTGCATTCAACGATCATTCTCATAGGCCTCATGGGATTATGCTCGCCTTCCCTATTTGTGTAGGGGGCAAGGTTGTTAATGTGGAAGTAGAGATAGTCGATGCTAATCTTTATTATAATATTTTGTTGGGTTAGAACTGGGTTTATGCGATGAATGCCATAGTCTCATCTTTATTTTGCATGCTATGTTTTCCTCATGAAGGGAGAATTGTTACAATTAATTAGTTGGCCTATTCTCCCAATGACCCTAATGCATCTGTTGAATCCACTATTCGTATCACCAAAAAATCATCAACTAGCCATTTCTAACTAGGTGGATTGAAATACACCATGTAGGATTAATTTTACCATAGTAAAATCACTTTCACGATAGGAAATAATTTAGTAAACCATTTTTATTAAATAATTTTTCTGATCAAAATTACAAAACCCGATGAGAATAATTAGAGAAATCATTATTTATTTAATTATCTATAGGAATAATTATTAAATCATTGTTTAAATAATTATTCCTTATCACATTTGACTAAATCCCCTAGGAATAATGAAATAAATTACTATTTATTTATTATTCCTGATTTCCATTATTGGAATATTGTTATATCACTATTTAATAATTATTTCAATTTCACACCATTCTTAATCCTCACAAAATAATTAATAAATCATTTTATTTTTTAATTATTTCTAAATAAAGATATTTGACCATTTTGAATATATTTTTCCTCTCCAAAAAATATAATAAAGTATTCCTAATGGTTAGATATTGATTTGGTCAATATTATTTTATTATTCTTGATTTTCAAGATTAACTCAACACTTTTTTATAAATATGAGGGTTTTCCATTCATTATTCACCATGATCATTAGCATTGTCACCATTATCGTCTCTTTTATTTTAAGCTCCCATGTGAGTTCTTCACATTGTTCTAGTTTTTTCACATATTGAGAGAGAATACAATTACTAAAGCATCAAGAACATCAAAGGACCCATCCCATAGAGAGGGATTTGCATACCCTTTTGTTGATCTCCTTCATCAAGTGTCATCAATAAAATAATTTATTCATCCTAAAGTATTTCCATTTTGGTTATTGCATTGGATATCTATATTGTTGTTTGTTGTTTTGGATCGTATATATTATTTTTGTTGCAGGGTTTTCCACTTTTTATCACAGATATGAAGCGTAAGAAGCCACAAATTGTTGTTAGGGTCACATGTCACCTAGTGACTTAAGTGAAGTGTTTTTGGTACACCTTCCAAGAAATTTCACACTAACAAATGGTGACTCCACTGGTGTAATAACAACATTCTTGGGTGACTGAAGTTTCATAAAATTTGAAGGTTTTCTACAACTATTTTTAGCCTCTCAATTTCTATTTATTGTATTATTTCCTTTTTTTGTCAAATCTTTGGATTATGGTGGTTTTCTGGATCTTTCTACAGGTCACAGGTATCGACCAAGCAGGATACGACAAAATCTATGCGTGATTTGTCGACCGAGAGACCCAAGAGAAAAAAAAAACTTTTCAACCCCATATATGCGTTCCAAGGCACATGGTTTGGCCCAAAACCTACGTTTTCCACTGTTCTAGGTCAGAACCTATGTTTTGGAAAATTTCTAGATTTTTTCGAAATATTTTCAGATTTTCTAAGAGTGTTGTGTGCAGACTGGGAAGGTTACTTTACCTCTATTTTTAGTCTCCCCTAGGCCTATATTCTCTTATATTTTCTCTTTGAGGAAGGAAAAAGCCCCCATTGGTTTAGAGTACACCTCCACATTGTTAGGAAGAGATTGGTTGAGTCAGGAGTCTAGGGTTTCAACATTTTCAACCACTGGTTTTCAGAGTTTGATCCATTACTTTTCAAAACTTTTGGATAAGTTTATTTTACCTTTTCTCCCTTTAGAGTTTGGGTTTTGCCTTTTCCCCCTTAGGATCCCCTTGAGCATCCTAGGTTTTAGAGCTCCATACCTATCCTTTGCAGCATTATCCACCTTTGATTTTTGTTGCTTGTCCACACCATTTATAGCAGATTAGTGCCTCTAGATATCAGTCCCTTTGACATTTGGTATTTTAGGCATTTTATGTGTCTTTGAGTAGCTTGTTTTCCCTCTCTTGCTTAGCTACTTGATAGCCATTTTGGGTGGGGTTTTGCGTGCTTGATTGGTTGTTTAATTTTTTTGTTGTTTCCAACATTATTTATAGTGTTTCAACACTTTATTTTCAGTAGCACATGGCATCATAAAACATGCTCAATTAACTCATCCAATTGACAAATTATTTTTACACACTTACACCCTAAGCGAACATGGGCTTGGTTAACACTGCCAAGCCAAGACTTGAATAACTGCACCTTAATAACTCAACATACTAGATCGAAGTAATATTTGTAGTTTGGGTGTAGGATCGGTGGGATAAGATTCCAATAACATGCATCAACCGCTTTGATTGGGACATAGAAATTTCCATATTAGGGAGCTTAAAATACTTCACCATCCCATGGTCCAAAGCCATAGTCCATAAAAAACTTGATTCAAAGGGGGTTAGGCTAGGTCAGTGTGTGAGAGGTTCTCCTCGCGGCTACCCAACCCGTGGCAAGGAATCCCATGCTTTGGTTCACCAAGAAGCTCAAGACTCGACCACCCCCATGGGATGAAGGTAACTATAGTGACCAATATTAGGAAAAACACCTTATAGGACTGGTTGTGGGAAGAAATTGGTTCTCAACCCTACCTTTCTCTAGATAACTCTGCTTGTGAGGATGAGATTATGTCAAGTAAGAAGTTCTTTAGAAGGTTATCTGAAACAATAGATTTAGGATTGTTTGAGGATTTATACCACCTAGAGGCTATAGGTATTTTTCTTTGATAGGATGTGTTTGCTTGTATTAGATTAACATCATTAATATAGCTAGTTTACACTTGGCAGCATTGCAATTTTTATTGCTTGTTATTTATTGTTATTTTATCCCTATCATCACCTTTTAGTCCTTAGAGTCATTAATGTATTGACATCATTATGCCCCCTAGGCATTTGTCATGGAGAATTCGAGGTCTTCACCCTTAGTTCCCATTAGGACACATTACTCCTCCCCATTGAGTTAGTGTAAATCCTCACAGTCCTCCATCGAGTCATCTTTCTAATTCTGATTATACTAATTCATCTAGTTCTTCCTTTGATTCCGTGTCTTCTTAACCCCTTACCGCCACCATGTCATGAACCAATATGGGTGTAGGAAACCAAGGTGGTAACCTAGGTACCAACCAGGGTAACCCCACTAATGGAATCCCCACAAGTGTGGTCACTCCTCCTCCATTGCTTCCTTTTATGGTTGGTTTGAGTCTCCCTGATTTTAGCTAGCTCATCAACAATCCTCTTCTCCATGATCCCAATTGGCCATCTATGCCTAGTAAACTCCCTTCAAACATTCAAAATTTTGAAGGTAATCATGGAGAAGATCCCAATAATCAGGTTCTCTCATTCCACATGTGGTTTTCATTCAATTCTATAATTGAAGACTCTATCCATCTTCGCCTATTCCAACACACTCTTATTAGAGCTACTGCTAAGTGGTATTTCAATCAACCTAGAGCCACTCATTCCACTTCTTCGATTCTTGCCAAATTGTTTCTTACCTATTTCTAGTTACCTCTCCATTATGACATTTGTACTTAACTATTGACTTCTTTTTGTCAAACTTTTGCCACCCGCCTATCCAACCATGTTCAGGAATGGTGTAGAAGGAGAAGCATCTGTAGAGCTCTTAAATTTGAAGACTTTGTCTATATGGATTGGTTCCTTAGGTCGCTTTTGGCCCCCATTGCTAAAGATGTCATGTCACACTTCCCCCAGTCTGAGGAAGATGTGCTCCAAGTAGCCTAAAATTTTGATATGATTTATGCCCAGTTAAGTTATGTTTATACTATCATGCTTGACTTGCATCAGCTTGGTGCTGCTAATGGGCCGATGGCATCTCATGCCATAGATGGCATATTTGGAACCATTCCACACCCTCAACCATATGATCCACCTATGATGAGTTATGGTCAACCTTAGGGAGGGACCAGTTCCTCTTATATTTATCCCTAATCCTCCACATGGCAACTCTTATTCAGGTCCCAACATGCCATACGCATATCCCCATCCACATCAATAGATTTAAAATACATCTATTACTCCACCTATTTATCCCAATGTTTCCCCTTATTATCTATATGCATCACCTAGCACTCCAGCCCCTCTGGCACCAGTGCCCCAACCCCCCATGCCTGCTCCCCCTCTACCATAGCAACAACCTCCTCCACATGGAAACTCTTATTCATGTCCCAACACGCCATGCACATATCCTCATCCACATCAATAGATTCCAAAGCCATCTATTTCTCCACCTATTTATCCCAATGTTTCCCCTTATTATCCGTATGCATCACCTAGCACTCCAACCCCTCTGTCACTAGCGCCCCAACTTGCCATGCTTGCTCCCCCTCTACCACAATAACAACCTCCTCCACAAGGTCAAGTGTATGTTCAACAGATCATACCCAATCCCCCTAAATCCAAGAAAATAAATAAGGGGAAAGGTAATTGGAACCAACAATCTCAATGTAATCAAGGTAGCCAGGGTCCACCACCTAATACACCTCAGGGAAACCAACCTAATCCTCTAATCCAGCAATAAGGTAGAAAACCCAAGCAAAACAAGGGTCTTCATACAAAAAATTCTTGTACCTATTGTAGAGTCTATGGACATTATACTCATGAGTGTCCCCTTTTACCTCAGATGTGTCAAGTATGTGAAGCTCAAGCAACTTCTTCCTAAGGACTTCAACCCATAACTCCTCCTCCCCCTCCTACTTCATCTCAACTGGCAGTGCTTACCTATCCTTTTCCTCACCAAGGATATATTATTTCCCAACCTACACCAGGTCACACAACTCTGCTAGCTCCACCATATGGTGACCATGATTATCATATTCTTATGATGAATTTTGATGACAAGCCACCCACTAAGTGACTGAGTCCCAACTTGAAGTTTCCGCTAACCCTTTGTCATCATCCAATGGTATCTTATAGATCCCTCTGCTTAAAGTAGACATTATTCCTAAGATCCCCAAAGGTCCATTACATAATAACACTACTTCTGCTAAAGTCACCCATACCTATAGCATAGTAGATGACTTAGCACAGTCTCCTACTGACATGTCAACACTAGAAATCCTCCAGACATGCTCATCCCAATGGAAATCTCTACTCTTTTATTTGGGTGTTGTGGATCCCAAAGATGATCATATGATTGTCTTTCACATTGAAAATTTGGAAAATCCTCCCCTACCTTCATCCATTGAATTTCAAATACCAATCTCCATTAGAAATTCCACTGTTCAGCGATGTATCATAGATGAAGGTACCTCCACCTGTGTGATGGCTGCTAGGGTTTGTAAGTGACTTGTGTCCCCAGATATATCCCCGTCCATCATAACTCTCTTCGCCTGGGATGATCATCCTTCACAACCCCTTGGCTTATATTGTAACTTTCCAATCATTTTTTCTGGCAAGACTGCCTCTATTGATATTGAAGTCATAGATGCCCCTTATCCTTTTGGGACAAAGTTATACCTATGCTATGTCAGTTGTCACATCTGTGGTTTAGCATAATATGTGCTTTCCCCATAACGGAAATATCGTCATCATCGATCAGTTGACGTATTACGATCCCAAATCTCAAACTTCACCTCAGTCCAACATCTCCTCTATGACTGTTAATAAGACTATCTCATCCCTCACCAATGTCTACCTGGAGTCTACAAGGATTCCACTCTGCTTGGTGCTTATTATGGTCCACCTATGCCTTTTGAGCCTATATCATCTAGCTTTTGTATGCTTCAATCATCATTAGCTACCTACAAACAGTATGGTATGCCCCCACAGTAGCCAATACCTCTAAAACCTATTGTTCCTAACTCAACCTAGCATTTTGGTACTACTCCTCAAGGTCCTCTTCCTTCTGCTGGTAGCTCTCCTAATCATTTTCTACCTGGAACTGTTCCCCCAGGTGTTAACCATCTCAAAGAAGTTCGCCTAGGCCATTACCCTTTTGGTAAGATATCATTCTTATTTCCACCCCCCGGAGTTTATTCTACATTGGTCATGTCCACGTTGAGTTTGCCTAGAATTACCTTGGGGATACTAGTCTGGTATATTGATTGTACCACAAACACTCCCCCCAATCAAATCAAACCTTACACTTCTTTGACCTCGGTCTAACCTATTGTTCTTATCCCTGTCTTTGCTTCAATCTCGTAACAACCTCAACAAGAACCTACTCTTGTTGTGAAAGCATTTGGTGAGGTGGGAAAAGCCTAGAAAAAGGAAACCAAAGACAAGGCACCCCTTGCAACTCCAGATCCTCCTAAACTACCAAAGCCTATTCCTCCATGTGCTTTGTGTGATGTTGTTGTACATGCCACCAATAATTTTCCTAAACTCCCTCATGTGAAAAATTTGGTCTTTGATACCTTCTTGGTTATAGTACTCCTAAGGTCCATGTCACCTTACTCATAAGGAATCATTACGCATGAATCACCCCTATGATTTATGTGATAATTATGGAAATTATTCTCATCGTGTCCCTGTCTCAAATATTTTTGTGATACACTTCAAGTTCTTCATGAATTACAGGCAACTCGTAGTGATTCCACCTCTCCTCTACCTGCAAATTCTAGTCCCACTCCTACACCGGAATAGGATGTCTCTCAACCACCCATTGTGATTCCTCCCCCTAATGTCGAGATGATAGATAATACCACCACCATTCTATAACTATCATCATCCATGAGATCAATGCATTGGAACTCCCTTGATGTCTCCTATTATGATTCTATTGAACCTTCTTTAATGAGCACCTTGGTCTCAATATTAGTAGATCTTCCATCTACTATTCATATGTCTCCCAAACCTCACGATGCATATGTGAACCTTATCTCTCATGAATATTCCTTAGGTCTCTCTTCTTCATCATGTGGTCCCTCTTCCTCCAGTCCCCCCATCTTCCATTCTGATGAAGACAACACAAAAGACATGAGCACTCCTGATTATACTTGGGATGATATGCACCTAGTCATGCATAATTCCTTTCGCAACAAAATGATGATCAATATGCTGTGGATTCCAAAGAATTCATTCATGGTGAAGTTGATTGGTTTAGAAATCCCATTCCTACACTAGATGATTTTGAAGAAGGAAATATGGCTAGCATTTACCCTACCATCAAAATCAACATTTTGAATAAACCAAGGATCAAAGAAAATATCATATTGGGGGCAAAATCCACCCTGAAAAAAATTAATGCTTACACCTTATTCAAAGAATTCTGTGTTGTTTTTGCTTGGTCTTATTCTGAGATTCTTGGACTTGATCCTACCATTGTCGAACATCACATCGACAGTTGGCCCGATGCCATTCCTGTCTACCAAACACAAAGTCCTATCCATCCTTCCAAACGTGAAGCTATCAAAGCTAAAATCGATAAGCTCAAGTAGGTTGGTTTCATCTATCCCATTGAATACACCACATCAGTGTCCAATATTTTTCCACATGGGTGTGCACAGACTTCTACGATATGAAAAAATCTACTCCCAAAGACAACTTTCCCACACCCTTCATAGACCAGGTCATTGATGAGTGTGGAGGGCATGAGGTTCTCTCCTTTATGGATGGATTCTCTATAAAGAACCAGATACATATTCGTTATGCCGATCAACTTAAAAATTCCTTCATTAGTCCGTGGGGAACTTTCGCTTTTAAGGTCATGTCTTTAGTTTAAAGAATGCTTGGGCCACTTTTTAGCATGCGATGCCCTATTGTTTTCACAACCTAACTCATATTATCCTTGCATATCTAGATGATCTCACCGCTCGTTCCAAACTTTGGTCACAACACCTTCATGATCTGCGTACCATGTTTCTTCAATTTCGCAAGTATAACATTCACCTTAGACCCCTTAAGTGTGTCTTTTACGTTCCTTCTAACTAAATTTTGGGCTTCATTGTGTCCAAAGACAATATCACTCTTGACCCTCTCATAGTTCAAGCCATTCTCAAACTTCCTCCTCCTCACACCCTTTGCTAGTCACAAAGCCTCCAAGGCAAAACTGACTTTCTTTGTAGGTTTGTTTCTGACTATGCCACCATGACTCATGGTTTTCTTAGACTCCTTCGATCTGAAATTCCATTTGTTTGGGATGAACAAACTCAATAGTATTTCGATACCCTCAAACATTCTCTCACTTCTCCCCTGATTAATCCACCAAACTTTGAGATGGATTTCATCTTGTACATCTCTGCATCCACCTATTCGGTTGTTGGGGTCCTCATAATGAATATTATGAAGGAAATGAGCATGCCATATATTATGTCAGTAAGAACCTTAATGGTCCTCTTGCATCCTATTCTCATGAAAACAAGTTGGCACTAGATGTTGTGTTCTCTGTTTAAAAGATTCATCATTATATCCTTATGAGTACCACCAAAGTTGTGAGCAATTCCAACCCCATGGCTTTCCTGTTGAGTCGATAGATCATTAACAGGAAGTATGCCTGTTGGATCATTATCCTTTAATAACTCTATCTTGAATTTGTCACACCCAAGAGTAAGAAAGGTTTATCCCTTGCTGAACTCATTTCTAAATTTCCCACTGGTATGGATGATCCATCAGTAATTGATAATCTTCTTGATGAACACTTATTTTCAATTACCTTGGATGATCCTTGGTATGGTGACATCCTTACCTATTTGAGAGCCCATAATTTACCCCCCCACCTCACTCATGATGAATGGTGATGTATTCAAAATCAAGCCCCTATCTACCTCCTCATCAGTGATGATCTTTATCGTCACAGTGTCGATATTGTCCTCCGTCATTGTCTCACCCATGCTATATCTGAGAAAGCTCTCAATGCCTGCCATGATGAAACTTGTGGTGGTCACGTCTTTGAGATGGCCACTACCCAAAAAATCATGTGTGCTAGTTACTTTTGGCCTTATCTCTTTAGTGATTGTATTGAGGCAATCAAACACTATCCCAATTGCTAGTTATACACACCTAAGGTGCGAGATCCACATGCTCCCCTCCATCCCGTTGTTGTAGTCGATCCTTTTTGTAAATGGGCTATTGAATTTATGAAGTGTCAAACCCCATCTGCTAATAAACACAAGTATATTATTGTGGTCGTTGAATCTTTCACCAAATGTATTGAAGCTATGCCAATATTCAATAACACCGCGACTATTGCAACCCTCTTTTTATTTCAACATGTTATCGCTCTATTTTGGGTTCCGACTCTAACCATGGTCGACACTTTGAAGATGAGATATGGTGTGAGCTATCCTCTTTTTTGGGCCTTGAACACCAATATTCATCTTCGTATTACCCCAAAGGAAATGGCCAACTTGAAGATGTCAACAAAATCCTTAAGACTATGCTTTAGCAGATAATGAATAAACACAAGACCAACTAGCATTTAATTCTCTTCCTTTATTTTTGGGCCTATAGAACTTCTGTCAAGATAACCACCAGGTTCGCTCCTTTCCACCTTGATTTTGGAGAGGAGGTAGTCTTACAATTCGAGTGTGAAATCCCCTCCATCCACCTTATCGTCGAACTCCTACCAGACACCCAACCTTTCGAACAATGACTTATCATGACGACACTTGTGGTGGTCACGTATTTGAGATGGCCACTACCCAAAAAATCATGTGTGCTAGTTACTTTTGGCCTTATCTCTTTAGTGATTGTATTGAGGCAGTCAAACACTATCCCAATTGCTAGTTATACACACCTAAGGTGCGAGATCCACATGCTCCCCTCTATCCCGTTGTCGTAGTCGATCCTTTCTGTAAATGGGCTATTGAATTTATGGAGTGTCAAACCCCATCTGCTAATAACCACAAGTATATTATCGTGGTCATTGACTCTTTCACCAAATGGATTGAAGCTATGCCAATATTCAATAACACCACGACTATTGCAACCCTCTTTTTATTTCAACATGTTATCACTCTATTTGGGGTTTCGACTCTAACCATGGTCGACACTTTGAAGATGAGATATGGTGTGAGCTATCCTATTTTTTGGGCTTTGAACACCAATATTCATCTTCATATTACCCCAAAGGAAATGGCCAAATTTAAGATGTCAACAAAATCCTTAAGACTATGCTTTAGCAGACAATGAATAAACACAAGATCAACTAGCATTTAATTCTCTTCCTTTATTTTTGGGCCTATAGAACTTCTGTCAAGACAACAACCGGGTTCGCTCCTTTCCACCTTGATTTTGGAGAGGGGGTAGTCTTACAATTCAAGTGTGAAATCCCCTCCATCCACCTTATCGTCGAACTCCTACCAGACACCCAACCTTTTGAACAACGACTTATCATGCTTGAGCATGCCAATGAGGACTGTCATGTTGCATTGCAAACCATTGAAGCTGCCAAAAATGACACCAAAGCTCATTATGACCAAAAAGTCCACCCTCGTACCTTCCATGAAGGTGACCTTGTTCTTGTCTATGACCAAGCTCATGATGTCTTGGGGCATGGGAAGTTTGAACCATTATGGCTAGGACCTTATATCATCTGTAAGTGTTTGGGAAAAGGGACATACCTCTTAGAGGGTTTAGAAGGAGAAATGCTTCCTAACCCTCGCAATGCACTCTACCTACAGAAATTTTACCCATAACATTTCTAATTGAAATGTGTGTATCTATTTCTTTTTTCTTGCATTTAGGTAGTTTACATCCCCTACCATCTTATACATTGTCTTCTTGCATCTTTCATATGGATCCATCATCCACACCTTATATCGGTTATGCCGATGGTCTAAGTTGCTTCACCAGGAATCCTACCTTGACAACTTGATCCATTTTCACCCCCTTGCATTCATTAGTTCATTCCAACGATGTTTGCATTGGATCTTGCACCAATAACCAAGATGAATATGATGTTGTGATAGGTTTTTTAGCTGATTCCTTTGATAGTCTCATCCTTCACCTTCATGTTTGTCTTGATTCCTTGCTACTTGTCATGTAATTGAATGGCGTTTATCATGTGCATAATCTTGTCCTATTTAGAAAATCTCTACGAGTTAAGATTTTGGTGCTTGAATTTGAATCCATTACATTTAGCCATGTTCCTAGAGCCCAAAATTACTATATAGATACCATTGCAAATAAAATCCTAGATTGACATTTATCACATGCATATGCAATAAGACATCCATAAACAAATGGTGAACCACAATCATCACAAAAGATGCTTAACCATAAATATGTATCATAATATAGTGTTTTGAGTCCACTACTCTAAATACATCTGACATGCTCATTCACATGTTATCATAAAACAAAAATGGGGACCCACATGTCCCTATGCCTAATCAGTATCATTTGAAGGCTCCCTAGCCAATGGCTCCATCCCACCAGCCCATAGATCTCATACTTCCTGACCTACCATAACAATGTGTTGCGTGATTCCTCACCACTCTGAGGGAAGAAAGGTGCACTCATCTATATATCAATATTCTAACTCATGCCACTTATTCTCTATCACCCTAGTCATTAACATGTCAAATCTACGTCAGAGATCCTCCAGTAAAGCATCACTACTTGATCTTTGTTGTGATGTGGCCCCACATTGATCTACAATCCCAGGCACTACAACTCATCCTATGTATCATGTCAGCGTCATCGTTGTTGTATCTGCATCCCACAAAGTTTACAAATTAGTACCACATGCATATATTTATTAAACTATAAATGCATCAAATATATATAAACTTTAACTTACCATCTAGACCCCATGCTCATCCTGACGGAAGTGGTAAGTTAGGATCCCCTTGATAACTCATGCCACTATATGGATAGTCATTTATGTATAGTGGGATATGGTCCTAATGAGAAAAAAACTTAGGTCATAACACTTGTTTGAATCCCCCTCCCCCACCTCATCGTAGTAGCTGCCCCTAGCAGTGCATCCTGGGCTCTTGTGGGCCCCCATCACAGATCTATACCCAACGTTAGATAGTAGGGATATTCTCAAAGAAGAGTGAGCATACCATTGTCCCAAATGAACAATTATCATTGGTCCTCCATTTTCATATTGTTAATTGTCATTTCAACGAAGACAACATCATCTAGGCCCACCCATAGTAAGTCCCTACCAACACACTCTCCACCAGAATCATCTGCCCCCTAGTGATATGGTGGAAGGCATCACTACCCAAGATCTGAAACATTGTTGTGGTTGTAGCTTGTGTCTCAAGCCTCTCTAGGTCACTGAGCTAGATAGTCACACCATTTGCATGAACCCCTAGTACACAGTGATGATAAAAAAGCTCACCTATATGCCTCCCATGAGGCAACACTAGATGTATCTCCCTTACCACCCCCAAGGGAGGAAATCCTATTAGAAAATATATTTCTTGGATCATGATCTCGATCATGTTCCCTTTTACTACAAAGGCCTCCTGATCTAGGTCCCAGTAAATCACAATCCTTGACAAAAAGGGCTCACTAACCCTCATCATAGGGTTCTATAAGAAATTTAACACGCCATATCATGCCAAAATCCCTCTCACTGCTTGATCCTTCTGAATCTCAGCATGGAGGGGTTCCAAATCTCATTCTTGCCATACAACCTTTAGCTATGCCATACCTGCAAAATACCATTATCTTTTTTTAGCTCATACTCAAAGGCATGCATATCTAGTACTTAGCTTCATCTCACCACATACCACTAGTCTTGCTTCTCCTCTCATCCCAGAATGTAGTTTCTTCCCTCAAAACTACATTGGACATGCATATGAGTCGAGTTTATGCATTTCAGAATGCATAACGGGCCCCTAAAAGTGTGTTGCAATTGTGAGGATGAGCAGGGGTCCCCCACATTGAACTAAAGCCCTAATTTGAAAGTCTAATCCACAAAAAATGATGAATAAGGTTAGGCCACCTAACTCCAACTTGCAGATCCTGATTCAAATAGCCAGTTTCTCTGCTATGATCTCCACAAGATTTAGGGCCTTCTCCTCCTCTCCAAATTATTCACAACTCACTATGCAAATGAATTGGATTTGGGGGCAAAAATCCCTTTTATAGGAAAAACCCTAGTTTTTCCATCGCCCATTGTGACAAAACCGTAGCTCCATTTGATGAAACATCAACACCGTTGGAAATATCTCACTGAGATATATAATGGGTATCCATTAATTTTTGGTAGTTTGACACTTCATCAGGAAACCATTTTTTCCATGAAGTCTCACTTTTCTACTTATTAAAATCGAATTTCTTCACTTGAGCCACTTTTACTCTAGTACCACTTTACCTTTGCACTAGTTGAATCACGCATTGATCTTCTTCATGAGTGACCATCATTTACTTATGTTTTCATGGTCCCCTCCAAGAATCCCCTATGTGGCAACATCATTTAGTCACCCTTGTTCAAAGCATGAGAGATGAGTCACCCTTGTATCTATGGAGTTTATTCTGAGTCCCCTTGAGTCCAGTTACAATTTTCGATACCTCATTGTGTCGCATCCACCCCATTATATTCATATTTTTCCTCCAACTCTACTGCTCTGTCTTTGCCAAACCCTCGTTTGGGTCATTAATCATCCCCTCCATAATTGAGTTAGTCATTGCCCAGTCAACCATACATATCATGCTCACAAGGGAATTCATTAGTTCACCACGCATCTTGTTTTCCTCCATCATCATCCCTAGTGTCAGTCCATTAGTCACTCTACTATGATACCTTGTGCCTTTGTTAAAGATTCCTTATAACCTTAACTTTGGCAGGTCCTCTTTGTTGGCTTGTTGGGGCCTGACCTAGGTTCAAAGTTAATTAGCCAAACAAATCCCTATACTACTGTCCCTTTCGGCAACAGTCTACGGAGCGTGGACTGAGGTCTCACCCAAAGTAGTATGGAAGGGTGCTAGAACAAGGTTTCCACACCCTTCACATGTCTAAGAGGTACAACTAGTTCTTTGTTTGTTCCTACACACACATCGCTTCTTGCACTTCCTGTTCCTTGCAACCTGATACAATGCCTTCGTGCAACCCTAACCAGGGGTTGTGCCATGCTCTGCACTATTAACTGAGATCTTACTTATCTTCCAGTGTTAATTAATTACCTTTGCCTACTTGAATGTCTTAAGTTATAATTAGCAATACACAACATTCATACATGATCACGCAGTAAATAAACAATATACTTGCAAATTATATCCAATCATGCATTAAAACAAGAAAATATACACAGAATTGTAACAAAACTTCTATTTATTGATTCTCCCAACGGTTACAGACTCGACCTGCCCTGCGCACTCAGCTGCAGGGGTCTATGCACTCAGTTTCAGAATACTAGGCCTCCACACACTCAACTGCAGAGCCTTCTCCTACTCTACGACTCATAGACATACTTTACACTACGACTCAATCACTTAGACTTCTCATGATTTTCTTCTATTTGTTTCTTCGTTTTTGTTATTTTCTACACTTAGAGCCTTGCTCTATTTATACAATCCCATGGTCCGTGGACCATGGGTAGGTCTATCCAACCAAAATTACATTACAAAAACTAGGGTGGACAACCTTGTGACTCTATTATACTTTCCCGCCCCATGCCCATAATTCGCGGAGTTTTTACAAAAAGATTTAGTCAAAACTTGGGTTTTAAGCCCCAAAACATGGATTGGGGGGATTCCATGCCCAACAGGCCCCCAACACAAACATCATGACTCACCCTTGAGTCACTTTGTTGGCATGGAGATCTTTGTGCAGAGTCCCTCCAACAGTTCTCGAATTGCGGCAAGGTCAACAATGCACTGAGTTGCTGCTTGTTGGATCTGCTGCATACGTTGTTTCGAGACCTCTGTGTCGGAAGTGCTTCTCTGCATCAATGTGTGCATCCCCTACATATGTGTGAGCTTGCCTTCAATTTTTGTTGTGATTGTGAAGGCCTTATCGATCTAAGGTTGAAATCACGCCTTCAGGACTACTTCCTTGTGTCGTGTTGCGTCCACCTGCTCTTTCGTCACTTTAGTCTACTGCATCCGTGCGAGCCTCTAAGTGAGGGCCGCCATCTCCATAGTTCCTTTGATGTTGTCATACTGTTGTTGGAGTTCTTGCGCCTCTGTCTCTAAGCACTGGATGTTGGGGTCCTCCTACAAATTTGTGAGGACCTCAAAGGACTCTTCCCACATGCTGGTGCAGTCTCACACTGCACTGCCAATTTCATCTAGTCCTGCTGTGATAGCACTAACATGCTATTCTCTGACTTCCGAAGGGGTGGATGGCTATGCCTTTAACCGAACCTCGGTGATTTGAAGGTTCAGCTCCAGTTGAACCTTTGTCATTTCCTCCTACCCCTCACACACCCCTACTGCTAACCTATGGATGCACTCCTCTACTGGTATGTCTGTTGGGATGGCCAACTTTGGGATGCTTTGGTAAGCTTTTTCTATTACCTGTACCAGCTGTTGATTCTGCGACACCACTTTGTCCCGCTGCAAGCTCAATTGTTCCATATTGATTTTCTGCTCACTGAGGACTTGCAATGCACGGCTCTCCCTAGCTCGCATCTCTGCAGTTATCTCATTGTGCAAAACATATAAGGTCTCTCGCGTAAGTGAAACCATATTGATACCGAGACCCTTCAGCCCGCTAACCATAGGCCTGTCGACCTCATTTGTTGTTGATAGTGCCCCTTCTGGAAACACTATGGTATTCATCATCAGCGCGCACAACATTTGTTCTGTTGTCATTGTTTCGACTGCAAGGCTGGTCGAAAGGGTATCAACCTGAGGAGGGCACACCTGTAATTCCTGCAACTATGCTCTAAGGGCCCCCAATACAATATAGTTCTCCTGCATGAAATTTTGGAGGGTATCAGAGGTGACATTGGGCACTGTCTCGACAATGTCGTGTAGATCACCCTCGATTAGGGTGATCAGGTCAATAGACAACTTCATTGCCTTGACCTTCTTACACAACCCTGTCTTCTCGGCTATGTGCTGGTGCTTCAACTGTTTTGACGTGGTTTGCGGGTCTGCGCCTCCCTCTTCTTCCTCTGATTCCTCCCCATGTGAAGGCGACGTTTGGCCCTTGCGCGCCTTCGTGGCTACCTCTTGTGCTACTGTTGCTGCTGCTGTGGCATTTTCCCACTTAGTTGCCATTTGTGTAGTGTCCTGCGCCGCCCGCACTTCTACTGCCGCTGCCTCCTTCCTTCTCTTTTCTTCCAACTATGCGATGCACAACTTAGCCTCATCTTTCTTCCTTTGTGCCGTTGACTTCTCTATCTCTGTGATCTCTAGAGCGCGCCACTCCAGCGGCCATGCCTCTAGTACATTAAATATGACATCGTTCATGGCTACAAAGGGTAGCTTTCTCCATTGTTTGGTCGAGTCCTTACACGCTCTAATGTAAATGCTATGGATGTCCACTTTAAATTCTACAAAACTATGAAGGCTGTTGTAGACAATGGGTGACAACTACAACTTGCAGTTGATCCCCATTCTAAGGTTCATCTCCATGAACACCCATAATATTTTGTTGTTGCATATCCTCTTGGCATCCTTTGTGGCCCAGAGCGAAGTGTACTTCACGACCTCTGGCAGATCTCTGTCAATTGTGGGGAATCGGCTATCCTCCAGTAATTCCCCTGCCAGGAGCACTATGGATGGCAGAATCCATCCATAGTGGAATGTTTTTCCTCGTTCCTGAGCTTCGTGGTGATTCTCTAAAAACTCATTGTATAGGAACTCAGAATAGTTAAACTAGACCTCCTCCCTGCATTTCTCAGCCAGTGCAACCACTAGCACGAATACCTTGTCTGCGCGGTACTTGCCCATAACCTTACCGGCCAGTATTTGGGTTCCCACTTTCACTGCTTCATCACTAATGCTAGATATGGCATAACCTCTTTTCTTCTTCGCTAGCTTGTACTTTTTCTTCATGGCCTCCGTGATGGCCAAGTCACTACTTTTCCCTTCTGAGATGTCGACAGGGTCCTCTCCTTTGGATGGAAGCTAGAAATGCGATGAATCAAGTCTGTCGTGATGGGGATGGGCTCCTCTAGCCATAAACAACAATCATGCACTAGGCAAAGCAACTACCTTATGATGAAAATGGTTATTGGGGTGCGGTGGAAATGCGGCACCCAGAGCAGGTTCAGTAGCCCAACCTTTTCCACTCCGTGCAACCACTTTCACAACACTAATTCTGTGACCCCCGCCATGGTGTTCTGCTTGGGCTTCATGAGGTCTAAGGTCCCAAGGTGAGGGAACTTCTCGTGGTCAGCGAGGTCCCACTCTTCGAATTTTAAGCTCGACACCTGACCCACGTGTGTGCCCTAAAAAATAATATTGTCTGGGAGGAGCAGGGTCTAGAGAAAACTCTTGGTCTCGTCAAGGTCCTTGGGTACTCTAGACTTTCCTTTCCATGGGGGGACATAGGCAGACATCTTTGTCGGGGGGTGCTCAGGCTAAGTTTCCTCCTCCATTCCTTCATCCTCATCCTCTGTGATGATAAGATCCTTCAAGTCATTTTATTCTTCATCCTTCTTTATGGTGATGCCTTTCCCCTTCTTCTCCATTGACAGCTTGGTGTGTAGTGGGTTCAGCAGGGACACACATATGGGAACCATTGTTTGTTTGTCCTTCTTGGGTCTTAGCATGCACGGTGACTTCAGGATTTCTGCCTCAATCCCGACACCTTCCAGAGCATCCCCCATAGTCAGGGCCTGTGCGGCTTCTTCGGCAGTCAGTTTTGTTATCTCCATAACATCCTCTGCTATTGCCATCGTGTCCATCCAAAAATCTAGCACTCACGAACTCAGGGGCTCAATCAACGCTTGACACACAAAAATCAGGGCTCTACTCAATAGCTCAATTCGCAAATTACCAAGTTTTGTTTGCTGGGCAGCCCTTTGTAATTCATAGTGCTTTTTGAATTTGAATTTGATTGTTCCCCACAAATCTGGTTCATTAATGCTCCCTTGGCATCAGATTTTTCTAAATCTTGCCCATAAATAATGTCTTAAATACCTACCACCCACTCCATTTGGTCTCAAGTCGAGCATCCCATCATGAATAGTGACTTCAACGGTCACTTTCTGGCCAACTCGTGTGGTAGTGTAGTTTGTCGTGCATGGTCGCGGACCTTGTGACTCTTTGCTTCTGCACGCAGCTCCAACATCACGCAGCTCCTGGGTAGAATAGTTTATAGTCCTGCGCTTGCTTTCAATTGCCTGGAGCACTAAGACTGTACTTCCTTCATCTAGTCAGGTGGTTGCACCACCTGTGTGAAGTTTCATCTTGTCATCCATCTTGGAGAATACCCACGTTTTATTGTTATGGTCAGCATTACACACTTTACCATCTACAATGTGCTACCCTGGTCAATACGCTTAGCAATGTGCGGTTCAAGCCAAGGCATCAAATTGATCAATCTGTGTTTTTCTGCTTCAAATAGGTCATCGTGGCATTCTCGCTATAAATGTTTGTCTGCAATATTTCCGAAGTAAAAAAAAAACCCATTTGAGAAGACATCGTGCTAAATCTCAGGTCCGAATTTCAGAGTTTTTTGCACTAAATTTTCGGAGATATGAACTGAGGAAGTTGGTCCTTTTGTAGAAGCCTGAATTACATTCAAAACAGGTGACCTAGGGAAAATCGTCATAACTTTCTCTCTGAGCATCAAATTTAAATTTCATAAGAAGGTACAGAAAGAGGACGGACTGTAGTTTCTTGTATATATTTTTCAAAGCCAAAGGTCAAAACAGGGACACATGGCACGTCGTATAAGTTCGCTCTACTGAATTAGTCTATAATCAGGTCACTGTGGGAGATTTGGCATAACCCTTCATTGGAGAATCCAATTCGGGTCAGACTGGTGGCATTGGAAAGAGGACACAGATGACTACTACAGGTCGTAGTTTCAGAACTTAAAGATCTGAAAGTACCGAGTTACAGTCATTTCAAGATCGAGCTCCTAAAACCAAGAAAAAGCAAGATGAGGAAGTTTGATGGCAAGGATCCGGTAAATTGGATACGTCAGATGGAGCAATATTTTGATCTACATGGTGTACCACTGTTACAAAAGGTATGTATTGCATCTTCATATTTAGAACCGGATCAATTTTTATGGTATAAAGGGCTTTGTTCTCGTAAAAAAATTGTTACGTGGTCAATTTCACGGAGGAAATGATAGCACATTATGAGGATACAAAGAGAAACACCTTCTTTAGAGCAACACCACAACAATTGGAAATAGTAAAAGGGCTTTGTTACATATTGGAAAGTAAAATTATGGCAACAAGGAAGTCTACCCCTCACAGCTATGAAGATGGAAGTGTTGTTTCTCCTAGCTTTCCACAACCTACAATGGTTACACCACAACAATTGGAAGAAAAAAGAGAAAAAGGTCTTTGTTACAATTGTGATAGCAAATGCACTAAAGGTCATAAGTGTGCTGAGAAGAAATTATTTTACATAGAATATGAAGAGGAGGTAGAAAAGGATCAAGAACCATCAAAACAAGAGGATATACACCAGGACCCCATCCCAGAGAAAGAAGAAAGGAATCAGACCATATCTTTAAAGCATTGGCAAGAATTACCACTCCTCAAACTCTCAAGATAGAAGGACATATCAAGAAGAAAAAAGTGCAAGAAGTGAAAGATCACATCGAGAAAGAAGAAATGAATCCAACCATATCTTGTAATTCATTGGTCGGAATTACCACTCCTCAAACTATCAAGATAGAATGGCATATCAAGAAGAAAAATGTTCAAGAAGTGAAAGATCACATCAAGCATCAAGAAATGAATCCGACCATATCTTGTAAAGCATTGGCAAGAATTACCACTCCTCAAACTCTCAAGATAGAAGGACATATCAAGAAGAAAAAAGTGCAAGAAGTGAAAGATCACATCGAGCGTCAACAACAAGTTCTCCAACTTTTAAAGGATAACGCCACTTCGGTGCAAAATCAAATGAAACAACAGGTAGATCAACACCATAGTGAAAAATGCTTTGATGTAGGTGATTGGGTATTTTTACTGCTACATCTCAAGCAAGCTATTTATGAGAAGGAAATGCTGGCAATACTACATGCACTTAAAAAATGGCGACCTTACCGAATGGGAAGACTCTTCAATGATGAGGATGTGGAAGCAT
>APFE031563319.1:39325-65815 GCA_000404065.3 Pinus taeda
CTGAAGATTCCACATGGGAGGACAATAATTTTGTACAAAAGCATCAAGAACTACTCAAGCGTTGAGGACAACACTTTTTGAAGGAGAGGGGCATGTTAGGCCCCTATACTACTAGTGTAACCCCTTATTGTTATAGTACAACCCACCTATTATATTGATGTACCCATGCAGTGCCCATATTGTTACTATTGTGCCCCATAGAAGCCCACTATTGTGCCCTTACATTATTATTGTTATGTCGGCTCTAATTATGTTATGACCCCTTAGACTCCTATATATAGAGAGGAGGTATTTTAATTTGAATCATCGAAGAATTGTTCATTTATGTAATGTAAAGGAGGTTTCCCCCTCGAAGAGGCTGAATTCTAAGGCGTTGATCTATCTTTTCTATATTTTCTTGAGCTGGTTTCATAACACTGTGACGATAAGCCTTAAACCTATCATCATGATCATACACATCTTGCCTTATCACCCTGATCTTTTTTCCGAGATAACTTCCTTTATCTCATCCTCTAGCTTCTTGACTTCCACGTCCACCATAGCACTTTTCTTCCTTTAACCGTACCCTTTCTTCTTTAAGTTCTTGGAGTCTAAAATTTCCCTGTTGGATTTCTACTTCCAAGCTTCCACAAACCATCATATCTATTGGTGCTATCATGCATGGTCTAATCTCTCCAAGTACTATAGGGCTTACCACGGTTGTTTCATACTCTAGCCTTGGTAGTGCTTGCATGGTCAAGCTTTTGCACGTGGTTCTATAAGCCCAGAGAACCATTCATACACGTGGTCCAAGTCAGTCCGCTTCACATTGTGGACCTTGTTCAACGCTTCACATACTTTGTTAAAAGCTTCTGCGTGGATATTCTTTTGCACATTGGTCTTTCCATACTTCATGGTCCCAACCAGAAAGGTCGTTCACACCATTTCCTTACCCGCACCTGCTTACTAACCGTGTCCCCTACCGCGAGGAAGGTGTGCATTCATACAGGCTTCGCACCATATGCTTGTATCCACTTAGATAGGTGGGTGTGCGAGCCAGTTCACTCGATAATTTTGTCTGTTAATCACATCAAAGGCTTCCTAAACTGCATGCACATCATCCTTCTACATTCACGCTAATTCTCAAAACTTCTTTGGTGCATACCCCACAATCTTGCGGGTGTAGCTCGCAATACCCACTTCCGAGCGTCGAAGCACTGCTATTTCGGTACTTCTCATTCAAATTTGTTCAAGAAGTCATCCACCTCGCTTAACCCATCATACATAGGCAGATCTTTTACCTTTGTCACTATGCATCGAAACGATCTTGTTATCATGTTACAATTGAGAGTGGTTACCTCGTGTAATTGGTTCTACCATCATTCTATCTCCTCATCAAAATATAATGTGCAGGAGCTTTCATGCTCCCAAGAGATTCAACCATCCACGGTTGGATTTACCCAGTCTTTCTCCCGCGTGGTTATTTTGTAGATGCAGTCCAAGTCATCATCGCTATTGTAGTCACGCATCAGCTTTGTGTATCATGATCCTTCTACAGGGTCTAAGGGTACCACTACACACAGTGACTTTTTCTCAAATATCATCTTGCGCTTCTTTAGATTTATCACTCCATTCATGTCAGTGGCCCAATCTATTCCCAATAGCATGGGGTAGGGATTGCTATCATCAACAATCTCTATTACTTCGAAATCTGCTAGTGCACTTTCTCCTTCGATATCTACTGTGATTCCCTACAATCTCCCCATAAGAAGGATCTTTTGCTAGTTCACCATTCACAATTGCAGCGCAGGCCTACCCATGCGCTCCCATGTCTGCTTTGGCAGGATGTTCACATCTGATCTTAGATCCATAATCACTTGGTCCATCTCATATTCCTCGATCTACGTAGTCAATCTCATTTCCCTTCTTGTTCACATTGTGTACTTCCCGAGTTTCTAGACTACGTGTGGTTCTCCTGGCATGGTCCCAACGCATCTAGTTATAAGTTATTGCAGCCCCTTTATAGCCTTGTTATCGCGCAACAACTTTATGCATGTCTCCAAGAATGTAGTGAGCATCGATGGGTCCATTTACTGCTCTAGTCTGTTTTTACTTCCCAAATTGGAGGCATCAGTGAAGCTCCTTTTAGCTTCCATGAAGGTCTCCTTAGCGTGCTCCAAATCAAATTTTGGTTCCTTCGTTGGAGCCTTGCGAACCTAGGTACTTTCTTCAAGTTGCCTGCCTTTGTCATCCCCTATTGTAATACCACTCTGGAGCACAATATTTACATTAGGGTCTTCCTCACATGGCTCAGACATCATCATTTGCAGGTTTTGAGTTGGGGGACGTTGGAGTGCTCCTTTATTGCGCAACCTCGCTACCAGTGTGAGACAATCCTCCATCTCATGGTTAAACAACTTACAATACAAGCATGATGGTGCGTTGGATTCATAAAATCACGAGCATAATGCCTTGGCCCTCCACAATTGTAACATATCAGTTGTCTGCGACCTCTTCCTGGTCCCCCTCCACCTTGGCCTCATCCATGCCCTTGAAATTCGGTTCGTACCATCCCTGCATTCTGGTCAAGGGACCACATTTCAGCTTGAACTCTATAGGTAGGAGTCTGATCCATCATCAGCTCATAACTTCTACAGGTGCACTCATCATGGCCTATTGATCTATAGATATTATACAACAATTGCTATGAATTTTGCGTATACTTCTGTAATAGATGGTCATTATCTGTAGCATGCTTTCCTCCTATCTGACAAATCATGCACCATAATGTAGGAACTGCACTTGGTCCTGCATTGGCCCTCCTCCTATAAGGTAATTCGCGAACATTGGGTAGTGATCCTTGTCGTGTCCCTGACCCTTGTATTTTACGCAACATACCTCATTGTGCATCTCTAGGCAGCTTGTCCTGTCTTGTTTCAAACTTTTCATCTCCAGGAACAAGTTTTTCAACTACGCGTGAATCTGCTGAATTCCCAGGTTAGGATCTTGTATTGGAGTCTCGTGCCATCTCATCACGACCTCCAAAGCCTCAGCTTGAGTGGTTAGCCTTTTTTGTGACAATGTGTTCCATAGATGCGGCATTAACGATGCTACAAACCATTCGCGGTGTTGCCCATCTGTTAATGTCATGTCCACTTCACGGATTTTGCACCTCAGTCTTTGATCCAATTCCCACGAGGTCTTACCTAGTAGAATTTTGATCTCCTTGAATCCAATGATCGACTGTGCCTCAAACTTTGGCCTACTAAATTATTTGTTTAGTGTAGCTTGGATATCCATGATCCCTGCATTTGGATTGTCATTGGAGTGCTTAATGTACCAGGTCAGTGCGCGATCTTGTAGAGCACTGACCAACATTGCCTTCTTTATATTGTCATCTATGACACCCTGTGCTTCCCATACATCTTTTATTATGAACCAAAACTGGTCCATATCTTCATTCCCTACTCCCTTGAACACTGGTACCTTTATCACGCTTGCCATATTGCTTCACGGTGGTGGTAGGGGTGGTATGGGCAAAGAGGGGGGTGAATATAGTGAAACTAGTGGTGGTGTGGGCGGGGGTGTTATGCGCGGAATTCTCTACCTTATCAGAATGATCGAACTTCTTGGCAAGACCTTCGTGATTTCTTCTTTGCCCCCTCATGGAGGTGAAATCAAGGGGTTAGTCTCTAGTTCTATGCTACCTTTGTTTCTATAGATTATCCCACTTCTCGTAGCCCCAAACATCAATTTATTCACATAACCCATTTTTCACACAATAGCATTTTAATCCAAGTGTTCAAAGATTTAATGTACTTACCTCGTAGTCCTTTGAGGAAGCGTTGTTCTGCCTCGCTCTAGTTGACTGAAGTATCTACTGTGAATTTGGTGATGAATCCTCCTATGATTCAATCAAGCCAGTGATCGACAGCATGCATGACCTGATCTTCTGATGCTTCGAGTCTGCACACCAATTCAAGAGTCCACATAATAGGTTTGTCGAGTTTACACCTTCCTTAGTTATCTGCTAACTTCGTGATCCACTCGTACAACTCAGTGGGAAAGGATGCAAAGAAAATTTCATGGATCTCTGTATACAAGTATCAATCTAACCACTTGTCCTTTGATAGTCGCAGGTTCCTGTTTTCCTGTGCCATGGACTCGTGAATCTTCCTATCCAACCAATCTTCAATTCCTTTCTTTTTCGGATTCCAGAGATACGACATCAGACATCTCTATGTAGATCTTGGTCCCGACAACAGAACCATTTGTTGGATTGTTGGGGCCTGACCTAGGTTCAAAGTTAATAGCCAAAAAAATCCATGTACTACTGGCCCTTTCGGTAGTAGTCCGTAGAACGCGGACTGAGGTCTCACCTGAAGTAGTATGGGAGGGTGCTAGAACCAGGTTTTTGCACCTTTGAGATGTCTGAGAGGTACAATTGGTTCTCTGTTTATTCCTACACGTAGGTCGCTTCGCACACTTCGTGTTCCTCGCGGCCTGATACACTGCCTTCGTGCAGCCCTAACCAGGGGTTGTGCCGTGCTCCGTGCTATTACCCGAGATCTTACTTATCTTCCAGTGTTAATTAATTACCTTCGCCTACTTGAACATCTTAAGTTATAATTAGCAATAAACAAAATTCATACGTGATCGTGTAGTAAATAAACATTATACTTGAAAATTATATCCAATCATGCATTAAACTAGGAAAGTATACACATAATTATAGTAAAACTTCTCTTTATTGATTTTCCCAACAGCAACAGACTCGACGTACCCTGCACACTCAACTGCAGGGGTCTGAGCACTCATCTATGGACTACTAGGCCTCTGCGCACTCAGTTGTGGAGCCTTCTCCTACTCTACGACCCACAAACACACTTTACACTTTACACTTTGCAGAGCCTTGCTCTATTTATATAATCTAACTGACATTACATTACAAAAACTAGGGTGGACAACACTGTGACTCTATTATACTTTTACGCCCTACGCCTGCGACTCGCGGAGCTTTTACAAAAATATTCAATAAAAAATTGGGCTTTAAGCCCCAAAACATGCCTTGGGGGGGTTCCATACCCAACACTCTTCTATTGACTTCAACACATTTTTTTAGAAGAGCGGTCTAGAGGGCAACATACTTTGGTTCTATCCTTCATCCTTATTCGGTACCTTAGATAAAGTAAAGGGAATCATCATTTCCCTTTGAATTGCTTATTTCTCACATGCTAAACTCCAACTCGTTATTGCACAATTTAGAATTGTACACTTGGTGGTTCAGTGATCTAGCTGATTGTCCGGGTGATTCCCAGTTGTGTGTGAGATGTTTCAGACCCCATGAGGGGGTGGCCCTTTAGGTAGCCCCCCATATGATTGTATGTCCGCTGATGTTGTTCCAGCCTCAGATGCAGTTTCGTAGATGTGATGGGCTTAGTTTTAGCCACTTGCAACACTCACATCATGCATGTTTCCTTCAGACGATCCATTCAGATCTTTAGAGACCTTTCCTATTCCCTAGGGATTCTTGGGTTTTGATCCCCCTTCACCACGTCAGATTGAGGGACATTATGTCTCATGTAATCAAATTTTATTGTATACAATCCTAACTTACATCTTTCCCAACACATTATGTATATGGGATCCATTGTATTATTTTATGGCCCATTGATGCCAACATATCATGTTTCATGTACTTTGTAGCTCAATCCCACATTGATGGGCTCGCCATTATTATTTGTACGCATTTATGTCAATGGGTATGGGTATGCCTCCCCTACCTAATTTGAGATCATGTACTCCAAGATAAAAGGGGACTTCTATTAGTTTAGTAGGCATCACCCCCTCCATTTTTGTCCTTCCTTGCATTTCTTCAATTATATCCATTTCTCTCTCTTTGACTCCCCTTTGGTGTCTCGTGGAAGTGTAACCTACAACGTATCTTGGTCATACTATTTTCTCCTAACACTCATATGTTAGGGGGGGGGGGGACCTATTATCACTAAAAACTAATCACCTAGCCATTTCTAACTAGGTGAATCAAAATAAACCATGTAGGATTAATTTTACCATAGTAAAATCACTTTCACCATGGGAAATAATTTAGTAAACCATTTTTTTAAAATTATTGTTTGATCAAAATTAAGAAACCCATGAAAATAATTAGACAAATCATTATTTCTTTAATTTTCTCTAGGAATAATTATTAAATCATTGTTTAAATAATTATACCTTGTCACATTTGACTAAATCCCATAGGAATAATTAAATCAATCATTATTCATTTATTAATCCTTATTTTCATGATTGGAATAATTGCTAAATCACTATTTAATAATTTTTTCATTTTCACACCTTTATTAATCCCCGAGAAATAATTAATAAATCATTTTATTTGTTAATTATTTTTAAATAAATATATTTTACCATTTGAATATCTTTTCCCTCTCTAAAAAATATAATAAAGTATTCCTACATCTTTGATGGCTTGTCAGAAGGGAATCTTAACAAAAAAAAATTAGTTCTCCAAAAGTTCAACTTCTTCTGGTGTGTGTGCTTTGTGATTAGTCAACCTTTCACAATAGGGAGGTTTGTTGACTTGAGGTGTAGGGTATTCCTTCTCTTCATCTATATTTTCCATTGGAGAAGGCGCGTGAGAATTCAGGAGGACCTTCCTAGACTTAAGGTTGATTTCTTGAATTTCTACAACATAATTTGGATAAGAGGTTTCTCCACTGTAGATAGGTTGAGCTTGCTTATTCTTAAGATTTAGGTTCAATGGCATAGGAACTTGTGGTTTTTTTTGGAAGATGATTTTGGGGTAATTCTGTTTGATGAGGTGGAGGAATTAGGGAAGGTGGTTGGGTTGCCTAAGGCCTACATCTTGGATATGGATTACTCGATTGAGGAGGTTGGTGTTGATATGGTTGAAAAGGAAGAATGGAATTTTGGGGAGGATAAGACCATGGAGTAAACATAGACGAAGGTGAAGAGTTAGGTGCATACCAAGGTTGAAAATGTGCATTATAACTTGCATTGAAAGAGGAGGGGTAGTTCATACCTTGTTGACATTGTCTAGAGCCTTATGAATGCTTTTGATTGACAAAGAAGATTTTCACCATGCTCCCTTATACTCCTTGGTACACATATTTCAATCTTGGAAATGATGGAAAATTTTTAGTTGGGTGATTTTATTCACATATAGAACATATCTCTATGAAATCTAAGGGGAACTCATTCCTAGGATGTCTTTTGGTGCATCTAAGGAAAAATATAGTTGATTCCCTTTCTCCTTCTTCTTGTTTTTTCTTAATTTATAGTGTGTTGATATGAATAGAAAAGGTGTTTAATATCTCAATTTTCAAATCCTCTAGCATATCTCCTATCTCATTCTTTTTAATTGTGGTGGAGGAAGAGGAACTTACCACACCCTTGTTTGTTCTACCTCTTTTTCTAGCTGCTCTAGAATGTTTTTTTTAATTTCCTTTTGATGTCTTCATAGTTGAGCTAATAAATATCTATGCTATCTAACATGTTGAGGGTATCCATTAGTTATTCTTTGACTCCCAATAGCAAGACTAATTTTAAGGAATCAAGATATAGAGTGAAGTTGTGTTCTTTTCTATAACTTAGCTGAAATCTTTCCTTAAAGTATTCTAGGGATTCATTTATCTCTTGGGTAATTTTAAATATCTCATTCTTTGTGTATCTTTATCTACAATATACCTTTTACTTGGTGTTAAAATATTGTTACATCTTTCCCCATGAAGTGATGCTACCCCCTTCTAGGTTATGGACTAATGAAGGGTTGCATCCTTAAGGGTAGAAGGGAACAGTTTGAGCTTATGCTCATCTATCATGTATCATATGTCCTAAAAACTAAAACAAAATCAAACATAAAAGTGTTAAGGTCGTCAGTAGCAAAACCATGGAAGTGTGGGAAAGCAGATGGGCTAATATTTTTCATTTTGGCCTGCCTATTTTTCTCCTTGATAGGAAAAACTTCAACATGCCTATTTACATCCATGGTATTACTGGGTGATGGAGGTACTTTTCCTTATACAAGCTCCTGAGAAATCCTCACTTTCTCACCTAAAAAGGTTTCAATATCCTCTATGGAAAAGGTAGGAGGCTCACAACTAGCAAGAGAAGGTTGGGTGCTTGTGGAATTGGGGTTTTTTAATAAAATAATTATTGTGTCATCCAAAATCCTATGAGCTATCTATATATATAATATATATATATATAATATATATATATAATATATATATATATATATTATCTTCTATATATATATATATATAATATATATATATATATTATATAATATATATATATATATATATATATATATATAATATAATATATATATATATATATATATATATATATATATATATATATATATATATTATATATTATATATATATAAAGAGAGAAAGAGAGAGAGAGAGAGAGAGAATAAAAGAAGTGAATCGATTAGGAATAAAACAATGCATACTTTGACACCTTCCCAACAATGGTGCCAAAAAGTGATGTCCCTTAATATTATAGCAAGAATGTTGCAACTCCCAAGGGTCTCAACTTTAATTATCGACTTAGGGTTTGTACAAACTTAAGAGGGATCAACACTATGTGTGTAGCTTGTATTATCTTCTTCTTTTGTTGATCTTATGCAAGTGAAAGACATTGGGGAGAAATTGAGTTACACAAAAACAATTCTATTGTATATGCTACAAAAAATATTCAAAATTGCAAGAAATGAAGAATAATAAGAAAACCTATACTACTTGTAGAAAAATAAAATAAGGAAATTCAATCATACTAAAATAAAAACAAGTCTACTCTATTGTGCATTGAAAACAAACTTGCATCTGAAACAAAGCATAAATAACATCAAATCGTAATTGACAGAAAAAGGCATTTTTCTACAAAAACTAGGTCAAAGTATCTATGAGGTCTCTTGGTTTCAAAAGCTCATCCTTAGGGTCTTAGGTATGTTGTAACATGTGAGTGAAGGATAACCATGCTTTAGATGCAAATCTAGATGAGTTTTTGATGTAAAACATGGGATGCTACATAAGTCCATATTTTGCTATAGGAGACAGTCCAATGAGCAACAAAGTGAGCTATGGAAGGTTGAAGTATGGTCAATAAATATTGTGCATGTTCTTATTCCTCTAATGGGCAATTTTATTAAATGAAAGAGAAATTATATGGTTTCTTGTAGCTCTACAAAATAGGAAGTTGTGAAATTAAAAATATATCAAAATGCATGAATAGTAAATAAAGAATAATAATAAAAGTAATATAATGCATGGAAAGGAATGATAACTTCACAGAATAACCATTACTAATGTCTACTAAAACATGGTGTAGAAAAAGACTTGTAAGAAAACTGGTTTATTAACCCTGCGGGAAACAATGTTCATAAATTAAATTAAAGAAGTGAATAACTAAACTAATGCATGAAAAATAAGAGTACAAAGATGGGTCTTGATCATCTAGGGTTGGCCCTAACCTAAGGAGGCTCATATCTCTAAAGAGATAGTATTCTAGGAACCAAAAATTTCTTTCATTGATAAAAAAATATGCATATACATGGAAAGTTACAAAACTTGAACTTTTAGGGTAATGCCTCTACTTGAATACAACTAACTTTCTACTTCAAAACTTAACTCCTATTGGGATACTCGAGCCCTTTATTTATACAAAATAGATTATGGTAATACTCATTGAAGAGAGGGCTACTTTCCCTCCAAAATCCCTAGAATGTAGGATCTTTCTCCTTAAGTGACCTCACAACTACAAGGAGGAGTAATGATTACTCAATCCAGTCAAGTTTGGTCATCCTATAGCAAAGGACAAGTCCCATAATTCTCTCTTGGTTGGATTTCATTGTGATTTGTACCAAATATCCTCAATATCCCGCATAATAAACACATTAGGCAGACAAACTATGATAAAAATCTATAACCTTCCTAATAACTTATTAAAGTTAATAAATAATTTTTTAAGTACAAAAGTAGAAGTTTAATGTGCATAGGAAATTTGAGATAGGTGTTATGTTGTACCTAATTTGGAGGTCCATCCCTATTGTATTTCAAGAATTTCCAAGGGTCTTTCACATGTCCAAGATCATGACCATGTTAATCATTTGCAACTTGTAAGTGTACCACCTAACATCAAGCCTTACAAATATCCACATGCACAAAAGAGTGGCATTGAGTGTATGGTTCAATAAATGTTATAGGCAAGCATCATTCAATATAGAAAAACCACTTTCTATTCACTAGTGGTGATGGTTATCAAAAAGGATGGTTCATGGCATATTTTTCCATATTACAAACAACTCTATAAAATGACAATCAAAGATAAGTTTCTTGTTCCTATCATTTACGAATTATTAGATGAATTACATGGAGAAAGTTTATTTACTAAGTTGGATCTTCGTTCTAGATATCATCAAATTAGAATGATGCAAGAAGATATTCCAAAAATGGCCTTTAGAGCACATTAAGATCATTATGAATTTTTGGTTATGCTATTTGGACTTACATATGCACCTTCGAAATTTCAAATCTTGATGAATTCTATTTTCAAACCCTTCCTTACAAAATTTGTGCTAGTATTTTTTATGACATACTAATGTACAACAAACCTTGGGAAGATCATGTACAACATGTTGACATGTCCTTGACACTTTTGGAAGAGAAACAACTATATGTAAATTTATCCAAATTTGCCTTTGGGGTTCAAGAAGTGGAGTATTTGGGTCATATTGTATTGGAAGATGTTGTCAAGGTGGATCATAACAAAATCAAATCTAGGAGGGAATGGGAAATCCCTAATACCTTGAAGAAAATTGGAGGATTATTAGGATTGACATGATACTATTTCAAGTTTGTTAATAATTATGGTCAAATAGAAACACCTATAACAAAATTATTAAGGAATGAAGCATTTACTTGGACTAAAGAAGCAATTAAATATTTTGAAGAATTTAAGGAGGATATAAGTACAAGCCTCATCTTGGCGACATGTGACCTTAAAAAAATATTCGTTGTGGAGTGAGATGCCTCATCCCATGGCATTGGTGTAGTTTTAATGCAAGAAGGAAGACACCTTTCCTTTAAAAGTAATGAAGTTAATGAAAAGAACCTACTCAGACCCATCGATCAAAAATAAATGTTGGTCATACAATATGTAGTTAAGAAATGACATTCATAGCTAATAGGAATACACCTCAAAGTAAAAATAGATCATGATATTATAAAGTACTTCTTGGATAAAATACTATCTTAAAAATAGCAACAAAAATGGGTCACAAAGATGTTAGGCTATGACTTTGAAATTATCTACAAAAGGGGGAAAAATGTGGCAGATGCACTCTCAAGGAAAGAGTAAGATACAAATGGTTTACTATGTACTATTTCCATTCCATAGTATTTTTAGGTGGCAGACGCAAGGATAGAATGGTAGCAAGATGAGAATATATGCAATATCATGCAATAGATACAAGAGGAGCCTACGCAGTATACAAATTTACATGGAATTTTTTTTGTTATGCTATCAAGCTTAGTTATACTTATGTAAGAATTTTCAACTCAAATAAAATGTCCTTTTAGAATTACACACTTCTCCTAGTAGGACATTTATGGTTCTTCAAGAAATACCATAGGATAGGATCAAGATTTTGGAAATAATACTGAGCCCCAGGGGGGGTGAATCAATATTAGAAAATCACTAAATTTTTCATTTCCATAATTAGATTCATATATGCTACTTTAATTAAGGGAACCCGCATGTACACGCAACTGTGTTTAATGCAACTAGCATTTATCCAGTAAACTTATGATTCAGTTAATCCATTATATGTTGATCTTTAATCAGTGCATCAGAACTTCATTAACCATATAAATAGTAAACAGGTGCAGTAAAATAGAACAGATCATCACACATAAGAAACACACATGAACACCATGATATAAGGTGGAAACCCAATGTAGGACAAAAACCACCTGCTGCCCTCTTCCTTTAATATAAGAAAATCCTGTTTACAATCTTGTACTAGAGTAGACTCATACCAGTATTCAGGCACCCACCTGCAAAAGGCTACAACCTTCTCTCATTCTCCAGCTACTAATGGAAGGGAGCTACGACCCCCTGGCTCCTGTACTAGCCGATATGTTTACTAATATGTAGTCGCCAACCTATTGATTCTCCAACCTTCACTCATTTTCTAGCTGCTATTGGAAGGGAGCTCCAACCCCCTAGCTCTTGTACTGGCCAATATGTTTATCAGTATGTAGGCACCGGCCTACAGAAGGCTACAACCTTCTCTCTTCCTCCAGAGACCACATTTCATAAATTTTCATATTGGATACTCCTGAAGCACAACACCATAATTTTAAGGCCAATTTTCATACTAGACCCATCAACAACATTGAAGCACAAAATTAATCACCACTGCAATACACCCATCAACTACACTTGCATCATCAATCTCTGAATCACCCAACATTGAAACCTTGTCAACAAAACACAGTCACCAGAACACAGAGCAGAGCATAGAATTATGCAACAACAACCAGATCCAACTGCAACTTCAAATATGATACTTCATACTGTATACGCTACTCTAATGAGCCAAACTAGAGTGTATACGCACTTTTACCAAAGTGAACTTGTGTATAGATCTGTAAATATTTTCTCATAACTTTGCAACTATTCTAGACATTAGTCATACCCAGATCATAACATTTATACAATAAAACATGCGTCAATAATTCAGATCTACTCTATCCATGATCAAACCACATAATGATAATACATTCCAAGCCTTATGATCCCGATTCATCATCCATCATCAATCGCATAGGTGCATCCTTGGTTCAGATCAAGCAAAGCATTGCAAACCCATAACCGACATACTAGATCTCACATTTCATCAGATATTCATCACTTGCTTACTTGCACTTTTGCCTAATGATCTTCTTCTCCTTATATAGGTTTAGGCCTCTCTCAATGCCATGGTCCAAAACCACGTAGGACTGATACCTTGGACCCAATACCTGGGGTCAATACCTCAGACCAAATACCATGGATCAATACCAAAATACCATGGACCAAATACCATGGACCAAAAGTTAGTTTTCCAACATATACATGCCTTTCCTTTTGTGAAAGTGCATGTGTAAATTATACGCACCTTTGTATATAGTGAACCTATGTGCATACCTGACTTGGTCAATGGTGAACCTATGTATACATTTTCATATAAGAAAATTTGTATACAGTGAAACTGCGTGTATATGCGGCTTGGTCAATGGTGAACCTGCATATACTTTTCTTTCTTCATTCTTGTTGTTTACCTACTATAATATGATCTTTCATCTAAGAGAGTTGCCATCAAGGACAACACCTGTGTCATAGTGCCAAATCTGTGTCATAATGCCAACAATCTCCCCCTTTGGAATTGATGGCAACAACCACACCAAGTCACTCTCCCCCTTTAACATCAAGGGCAAAGGGTGGACCAAGATATTCTCTCCCTTGATATAAATTTTGTTGTCCATACTCCCCCTGAGTACATGCTAAAATATATGATCGATCTGTCCCTTTGTACATGCCAAGATGTACCAATCTGTCCATGCTCCCCCTGAGCACATGCAGAGTCTACAAAAATATTTTTCAAAAGAATAACCTGACTCTACAACTCAACTAAGTGAGTATGACCTTCCTACGACTCATACATACATCAGTCTTCCAACCAAGTGGGGATACAACATTTTGACTCATCCACCCAACCAAGTGGGGATATACCAAATGTTTATACATGATTGAAATAGACATTATTACATCATCCTTCCCATAAAAATTGGGGTTACAAATTAGGTCTTTTCATGACCTTTACCTCAAATGATATACATGAATTTTATAACAATGAACAACAATCTAAATAGGACCATGATAGTCATCAGCAACTATCATACACCATATATGATCTGCACCATAAGCATCTGTCACCAGCATCCAAACCTATAACCTGCAATACCATTCTCTTGGCCAACCAACAATCATTCAGCCACATAAGCATCATCACCAAAGATTTCTAACCATAATGCCAACAATGCATTTATTCAAAGCATATGCTCCCCCTGAACCTGTTCCATCTATTCACTGTCAGATCTGATCATGCATATATCAGGGAGAAGTATCAAGGCATCATCATCATCAAGTTAGGATCAAAAGCACTTCTAAACAACATCTTATGAGTAACAACACATTTCCACACATCATCAGAAGATTGTAACCATTATCAAACAGAGCAAATAATTGACTGAATCATATCAGACCCTTTTTCTTGAGTTTGTCCCACTGCTTTTCCTCAAACCAACATATACGCGACTGTGCAGCTTCGAACTCACGTATACATGCGACCTCCTTTCTATATATAGGAGTCTAAGGGGTCATAATATAATCAGAGCCGACATAACAATAATAATGTAAGGGCACAATAATAACAATAGTGGGCTTCTATGGGAAGAATAGTAACAATATGGGAACTACATGGGTACATCAATATAATAAGGGGGTTGTACTAATAACAATAAGGGGTTACACTAGTAGTATAGGGGCCTAACACCTTTACTTTTTCTGTGATCTCATCAAGCATTGTGTATTCTTTGTTTTCCTTTTTTGTTTCTTCCCCTGCCTCCAATCCTTATACAAGACCTTTTCATTGAACATAATTTACACCATATTCAATAAAGGTACATTTCTTTGATTTTGCTTCAAGCTTTGTTCTATTTTCTTTATTGATGTGGACAAAGTCTTCACAACTAAAAGTATTTAAAAATGAGTAGTTTACCTTTTTACCTGACCTTCCTACTCTAAAATACCACCATCCAAGGAACTTGAAGGCCCTCTATTTATTAGATAAACAATAGTAGCTACAACATCTGCACAAAATTGTAAGGGAGATCCTACATGAAATTTCATGCACCTTGCATGCTCCGTGATCGTCTTGTTTATCCTTTCTGACACACCGTTTTTATGTGGTGTTCCTAGAATTGTCTTCTCTTTGTGAATTCCATGCTCTAAACAGTAGTTATCAAACTATTTTCTGTAGTATTCACCTCCGTTGTATGATATAATACACTTCAACTTATTTCCTATCTCATTCTCGACCAAAATTTTCCATTTATTTAAAGTATCAAATACATTACATATATTTCGAATATAATAAATCCATTTTTTCGTAGTTACATCATTAATAAAAGTAACATAATAGAGAGAGCCATTGAGAGATGATACCTGAGAAGGTCCCCATACATCTGTATGCACAAGCTCTAATTTTTTTCTCTTATTTTCCTTCCCAACTCTGATAAATATGAATTTCTTTTCATTTCCATAAACACAATTTTCACAAAAATCCAAATCAACATGCTTCAAACCTGGCAACAAATTTCTTGAGTGAAGAATCAACATCCCCTTCTCACACATGTGCCCGATCCTATGATGCTAGAGTTTTGTATTTTCTCTTGTGGATTTTAAAGCATTAACACAATTATAAATACTATTGCCTAAATACAATGCACCAACCTTTTCTCTTTTTGATATTACCAAGGCTCCTTTAGTGACCTTCCAGGTTTTATCTGTAAAATTAGTTACACAACCGTCACCTCTCAACTTCATTATTGAAATTTGATTTTTCTTTAGATATGGAACATGCCTTACCTCTTTCAATAGTCATTGGTTTCCATTATGTTTCTTTATAAAAACCTTACCAATTCCAATGATTTTACAAGGTTTATCATCACCCAAATGAACCTCTCCAAAATCTCCTTGAACATAGTCATGAAAATGTTCCCTATCAGGTGTGGCATGGGATGAGGCCCCTGAATCTACCACCCAGACATCAATAACATTATGTAATGAAAGAATCAAAACAAATTGCAACACATCACCTGTCACATTCACTTTATGATTGTTATCTTGTTGTCCATATCCTTCTTTTCCCTTCCGAGATTTGTCGTCCTTCTTCAGGTGTCCATTATTCCCACATTTCCAGCACATTATCCCTGATTTGGATTTGGATTTTCCTTTTCTTGACTTATTGTGATTTCCTGGAATTCTTTCTCTTTCCATTTTTCTTCCCCTAGTCTTTGCAATCAAAGCATTACTTGATGTATCATTAGAGCTTTTCCATCACATTTCCTCACTAAGGATGGCACCAACAACATCATCAAACTTTAAAGCACTAGATCAAAAGACAAAGTTACTAATGGTTGTAACCAAACCATTCCAACTTTCGAGTAATGAGCACATAAACAATAGAGCCCTAACTTCATCATAAAAATTTACCCCTACAAAACTTAACTGACTGGTAACTATATTAAACTCATTTAGATGATCAACAATAATTCCACCTTCTGACATATTCAATTAAATAAATGCTTCATAAGAAATACCTTGTTTGAGGCTGAGGGTTTTTCATATAGTTTGGTTAATGCCGTCATTAAACACTATGTTTTTGTTTCCTTTGAAATGTTGAATTCCACCGACACTACTAGGCATAGCCATATTGTTCCTATAACCTTTCTATTGAGAAGATCCCATTCTTCATTTGACATATTCATCGACTTCTTTGTCTTTCCGCTCAATGGTAGGTACAATTTTTATTTATTTATTTATTTATTTTATACAGATAATCTTCCCTGCATCTTCCACAACTGCTAGTTTTGGCCATCAAATTTCTTGACCCTAAACCTACCATCTTTTTTCACTTCTCCCACTCAAACCAAGAACCCTTCTCTTAGCCAAAAAAACCTTCAACTCTAATACTAGTTGTTAGAAATTAATTAAAAGAGCATTGAAATACATAAAATATTTCAGAAACATAAATAAAAAAATGCATAAAACAAGAGAGACATAGATATAAATGGTTCACCCAATTTGGGCTACATCCACATAGAAATATCCAGTCCTTCCTCTTATATTATCCAACAAAATGAAGAGATACAACCTACAACAAATCCGTTGTAATTTCTTCTTTGCTCTCACATAGTCTCCTCTCTCTTTGTTGGTCAAAATAATAATACACATCAAAAATACAATTCTATCATATAAACCGAGGGGTTTCCTTCTAGGTCAAAAAAACCCTAAATTAAACATAACTTCTACTATCATATCATCTGCTTAATGAATGACCTAGATTGACCACAAAATTACAATATTTTACAAGGTAATTTTTCATCTATTTTTAGCTTTGGGGGTATTTCCATCGAACCCTTGCTAGGGGGGGATCCAAACATATAGCCACCCCTCCTAGACCCCCTAGGCAAAATAATGGTGGGGAAATCCCCCACACACCCCCATCGGGGACTAGGATCCAAATGTGGCTAAAACAAGACCTTTGAATCAAGAAGATAATCAGGCTCCACACCCAACAGACAGAGCATTATAACATTGGTAAATAGCCTTATGGGCTATGTTATAACACACTTTATGAGATTAGGGTGTGTGTTATAGCTAAAAAGTGGATTTCCTAATTTTTACACACACTCAGAATATTTGTATTGGTTTTTCTTATGGTTTTTGGTCAAAAAGTTCAAGGAGGCTTGTCTCTCTTCTAGAATATTATTAAAGTGGAAAAATCTCTCTTATTCAATGAATATAGTGGTAGATCAAGTCAAGGAGGAAATTTCTATGAATTAGACCAATAACATTATATGAATAGAGTTTTTGAGTGCTACATCACTTTGATTGCATTTACTAGTTTAATCACTATAGAAAATTACTTATAAGAGAAGGCCATGAGGAGCTTTGGTTGGCTCTTTTGTGTGTGAGAGAGATGATATGAATTGTGTGCTAAATAGGAGAATACTATATTTTCCAATGTCTATAGCCAATCAATCCAAAATAGTAGAATATTTTAGAGATGAGATAATGGTTGTTATTCAAACTTTTGTGTCAGAATGGAAGACTTGATTGGAGGAAATATTATGCATAATTGATTTATATTTCAGAGATGTTTTTTGGTCGCAGATGAAGGGCTATCCATAGAAGTCATCTATTATATTTGCAATTGTTGTATCCATCCAAAATTTTCTTATAAACTTCAGAACTATTTATATATTGAGGTTTTGCCCTCAAGCAAGTGAATACTTTCCATTCTATTGTAGGAAATGTGGCTCCTAGTTGGTGGTGGCCAACTAAATTCTTTTTTAAGGGGTAGGGGCTCCTTACTGATGGAGGTTAACTGAAAATTTTAATTAAATGAGTTTTAATCAATAGAGAAGAAGAAGCAATAAACAATTTGGTGGTTTTTACCCAAAAGGGGTTTTCCACCTAAAACATTGGTGTCTTCATGTGATGTTATTTGTGCATGATTATATGCTTGTGTTATTAAATTTTGAATTCTAAGAAGTTGCTATTTGTAGAAAATTTGAAATGCTCATGCAATATTGATTCACCCCACTCTTAGTATTGATAGTTCCCAATAAGTGGTATTAGAGCTTGCTACTTTGATTGCAACTTAACGAGTAAAAGGAGAAATCAAAAGGGGATCATGGTTGGTCAAGAATTTAAACTTCATATTTTTGGATGGAGAGAAATATAGGTTGTAGAAGATCAGGATGCAAGGGAATTTGATGAGCATGGGTGTTCATTACTATGCCACTACAGTGTTAGGATACACTGTCTCTAGAATTCTTTATACAGATCGAGATGGGAAGAGAGTTTATCAAAACAATGACAAGGTAAAAAATGCCATTTTGGCTAGACTTTGTGAGAATGAACTTATTAATGTGATGCATTGGAAATTAGCGAAGTAGGTATGGGACAAGATACAAAAAAAATATGAAGGCAATGACAAGGTGAAGAATGAAAACCTCCAAACCTACATAATGAGGTTTGGGAGCCTAAATTTGAGAAAGAATTGGTGAATACTTTCAAAGGGTTGAGGAAGTAACTAATTTGATCAAGGGTATCAATGAAAAGTTTGAAGATGAGATTATTATTCAAAAAAATTTGAGGTCCTTGCCATAAAATTTCAATCCAAAGGTCTCTACAATTGAGGAAATGGAAGATATGAATATTCTCACCTTGGGACAACTTCTTGGGACTTTTACAACATATGAGTTGTGCATTAGAGAGGAGAAATCAAAGTTTAGTGAAGAAGCATTAAAATTTTCCAAGAAGGTCAAAGATCACTCCAAGAAGCTTAAAAAATTCTCCGGGAAGGTTAAGGAAGAGGAAGAATACTCCAACAATGAATCAGATCAAGATTTCTCAAATTTCTAGGAACATAGAAAGGGGTTCCGAAAAATACAAAGGAAAACTTCCCTTCAAAAGTTTTGATTACAGAAGGGTTAAACATTTCTCAGCAAAATGTCCATTCATGAGAGGAGGAAAATATGAGAAGCAGAAGTAGTTGATGAGAAAAACGAAAATTAGAGGTATTAGAAAGGTAAAGCTCAAAATAAATAGAGATTTTACTCTAAAGAGGAAAGTCACTCTCAAGAAGGTAGTAGTGAACCATCATAATTTGAACAGGAGCACAATGAAAGTTTCCTTATGGCCTTTGGATCCAAACCTATGTTTACCTCCATCTTATTCCTTCAACCTACAAACCCATTTATTCTGCAATGTTGTTTTACCTGCAGGTAACTTGACTAAGTCCCAAATCTGGTTATGCATCAAGGAGTCCATCTCTTCTTCCATGTCTTGATCCCACTTCTTCTTGGTTTCTACCAGCATTTCTTCTTCATATCTTTCTGGTTCATCAGAATCAATCAATAATACATAATATAATGGAGAGTATCATTCGGGGGGTCTATTTATCCTGGTAGAACTTCTAACACCAGTTTCAGGTGTTTGAGGTGCATGTTGTTGTTGTTGTTGTGGTTTTTGATCATTCTAATTTTTCATGCACCTTTACTTTTTCTGTGATCTCATCAAGCATTATGTATTCTTTTTTTTCCTTTTCCTATTTCTTTCCCTAAATGTTATCCTTATACAAAACCTTTTCATTGAATATGACATATATGCTCCTATTGATTTTGTGATTTTCATAATCATATAAGCAACAACCAAAATAATTTACACCATATCCAATAAAGGTACATTTATTTGATTTTGCCTCAAGCTTTGTTCTATTTTCTTTATTGATGTGAGTAAAGGCTTCACAACTTAAAGTATTTAAAAATGAGTTGTTTACCTTTTTATTTGTCCATGCCTCATCTAGAATAACACCATCCAAGGAAATTGAAGGCCCTTTGTTTATTAGATGAAAAATAATACCTACAACATCTACCCAAAATTGTAAGGGAAATCCTACATGAAATCTCATGCACCTTGCATGCTCCATGATCTTCCCTTTCATCCTTTTTGACACACCATTTTCATGTGGTGTTCCTAGAACTGTCTTCTCTCTATGAATTCCATGCTCTAAACATTAGATATCAAAATATTTGCTTCAGTATTCACCTCCATTGTCTGATCTAAAACAATTCAAATTATTTCCTATCTCATTCTCATCCAAAGCTTTCCATTTCTTGAAAGTATCAAATACATTATATTTATTTAGAATACAATAAATCTTGTTTTTCCTACTCACATCATCAATAAAAATAACATAATAGTGAGAGGCACTGAGAGATGATACCTGAGCAGGTCCCCATACACTAGTATGCACAAGCTCTAATTTTTTTCTCTTATTTTCCTTCCCAACTCTGATAAATCTGACTTTCTTTTGTTTTCCATAACCACAATTTTCCCAAAAATCCAAATTAGCATGCTTGAAACCTGGCAACAAATTTCTTGAGTGAAAAATCAACATAACCTTATCACTCATGTTCCCGAGCCTATGATACTAGAGTGTTGTATATGCTCAACCAACCTTTTCTCCTTTTTCTATTACGAAGGATCCTTTAGTGATCTTCCAGGTTTTGTCTATAAAAGTAGTTACACAACCTTCACCTCCGAACTTCATTATTGAAATTAGAGTTTTCCTCATTGTCGGGACATGCCTTACCTCCTTCAATAGCCATTGTTTTCCATTTTGTTTCTCTATCAAAACCTTACCTATTCTAAATATTTACAGGGTTTATCATCACCCAGACGAACCTATCCAAAATCTCCTTGAACAAATTCATGAAAATGTTTCCTATCGGGTGTGGCATGGAATGAGACCCCTGAATCTACTACCTAGACATCAACAATATTATGTAATGAAAGAATCAAAGCATCCTGAAACACATCACCTGTCACATTTGCTTCATGATTGTTCTTTTGTTTTCCATCTCCTTCTTTTCCCTTCCAAGATTTGCAGTCTTTCTTCAGGTGTCCTTTCTTCCCACATTTCTAGCGCATTATCCCTAATGTAGATTTGGATCTACATTTTCTTGACTTATTGTGATTCCCTGGAGTCCTTTCTCTTTCCATTTTTCTTTGCCTAGTCTCTGCAAGAAAATAATTACCTAATGTCTCATCGAAGCTTTTTCATCGCATTTCCTCGCTAAGGATGGCACCAAGAACATCATCAAACTTTAAAGTACTGGATATAGGGACAAAGTTACTAATGGTCATAATTAAACCATTCCAAATTTTTGGTAATGATCATAGAAACAATAGAGCTCTAACCTCATCATCAAAACTTGCCCCTACAGGACTTAACTGATTGGTAATCGTATTAAACTCATGTAGATGATAAAAAACAGATCCACCTTCTGACATCTTCATATTAAATAAACACTTCATAAGAAATACCTTGTTTGAAGCCGAGATTTTTTCATATATTTGGCCAATGCCATTATTAAAACATATGTTGTCGTTTGCTTTGAAACTTGAATACCACTGATGTTGCCAAGCATAGCCGTATTGTTCCTATAACCTTTCTATTGTGAAGGTCTGATTCTTCATTTGACATACTCATCAACTTATTTGTATTTCCACTCAATGGTAGGTACAAATATTTTTTATACAAATAACCTTCCATCTGCATCTTACATAGATGGTAGTTTTGGTCGTCAAATTTATTGATCATAAACCTACCATATTTTTTCATTGCTCCCACTCGAACCAAGAACCCTTCTCTACTGCAAGTTTATCAGCCAAATAATCCTTCACCTCTAATACTAGTTGTTAGAAATTAATTAACGGAATGAAATACACAAAATATTTTGAAAACACAAATATAAAAATGCATAAAACAAGAGAGAAACAAATATACATGGTTCACCCAATTTGGTCTACGTCCATAGAGAAACATCTAGTCCTTCATCCAACAAAATGAAGAGATACAACCTACAACAGATCTGTTGTAATTTCCTCTTCTCTCACACAGTCTCCTCTCTTTTTATCACTCAGAATAATAATAGACATCAACAATAAATTTACCATCATATAAATCGAGGGGTTCCCTTCTAGGGGAAAAAAACCTAAATTAAACATACCTTCTACCATCATATCATCCACCTAATGCACAACCCAAATTGACTATGAAATTACGATATTTGACAAGGCAACTTTTCATCTATTTTTAGCTTTGGGGGCGTTGCCCTCGAACCCTTGCTGGAGGGGCTCCAAACATGTATCCACCCCCCTTGGACCCCCCAACCAAAAATAATGGGGGGAGAAAGCCCCCCCACACCCCTCGTCGTGGATTGGGATCTAAAAGTGACTGAAACAAGACCTCTAAATCAAGAAGATAATCAGGCTCCACACCCAACAAATATATCATTATAACGTTGGTAAATAACCTTCTGGGGTATGTTATAACACAATTGATGACATTGGTGGGTGTGTTATAGCTAAAAATTGATTTTTCCTAATTTGTACGTGCACTCAAGATATTTCCATCAGTTTTTCATATGGTTTTTAGTAAAAAATTTCAAGGAGGCTTGTCTCTCTTCTAGAATATTATTAAAGTGGAGAAATCTCTCTTATTCAATGAATATAGTGGTAGATCAAGTCAAGGAGGAAATTTATTTGAATCATACAATAAACATTGTATGAATAGAGTTGTTGAGTGCTACACCACTTTGATCGCATTTACTAGTTTAATCACTATATAAAATTACTTATAGGAGAAGGGTATGAGGAGTATTGGTTGGCTCTTTTGTGCGTGTGAGAGATGACATGAATTATTTGCTAAATAGTAGAATAATCAATTTTCCAATGTCTATAGCAAATCAATCCAAAACAACAAAATATTCAAGAGATGAGATAACGGTTATTATTCAGACTTTTGTGTAGGAATGGAAGACTTGATTGGAGGAAATATTGTGTAGAATTCATTTATCTTTCAGAGATGTGTTTTAGTGTTAGTTGAAGGGTTATCCATAGAAGGCATTTATTGTATTTGTAATTGTTGTATCTGTCCAAAATTTTCTTATAAACTTTAGAACTATTTATATATTGAGGTTGCGGTCTCAAGCAAGTGAATATTTTCCATTCTATTGCAGGAGTTGTGGATCCTAGTTAGTGGTGACCAATTGAATTATTTTTGAAGAGATAGGGGCTCCTTGCTAGTAAAGGTTAGCTGAAGATTTTAATTGAAATGATATTGAATCAATAGAGAAGAAGACACAACAAACAATTTGGTGTTTTTTAACCCAAAAAGGGTTTTCCACCTAAAACATTAGTGTCTTCATGTGATGTTATTTGTGCATGACTATATGCTTATGTTATTAAATTTTGAATTCTAAAAAGTTATTTTTTTAGAAAATTTGAAATATTCATGCAATATTGATTCACGCCCCTCTTCATATTGATAGTTCCTAACAAGTGGTATCAAAGCCTACTGCTTTGATTGTAGCTTAACCATTGAAAGGAGAAATAAAAAGGGGATCATTGTTGGTCAAGAGTTTAAACTTCCTATTTTTGATGGAGAGAACTATAGTCTATGTAAGATCAAGATGAAAGGGCATTTGATGAGCCTAGGTGTTGATTTCTATGCCACTGTAGTGCCAGGATACACTGTCTCTGAAACTCTTTCTATAGATATGGATGGGAAGAGAGTTTATCAAAATAATGGCAAGGTAAAAAATTTCATTTTGGCTAGACTTTGTGAGAATGAACTTATTAAGGTGATGCATTGCAAATTAGCGAAGGATGTACAGGACAATATATAGAACAAATATCAAGGAAATGAAAAGATGAAGAAGGTGAAGATTCAAACCAACATAATGAGGTTTGGGAGCCTAACTATAACAACCTTGGTGAAAATTCCATGTAATAAAAGTAAATAAAGGAAAAATAATAACGACAGATGATGAGACACTTATTCCAAGCTAAATGTTGGGAAGAATCCTAATGATGGGGAACACTTGTGATTGGTTATGGCTAAGGAAAATGGAAAAGGCAATGGATAAGGATTTGGAATGACAAAATGGAATTTTTGGCACATTTATTTGTGAAAATAATGGAAATTAGGAGAAAGGGAGGTGAAAAGTTAAAAGTTACATATAAGGAGGAAATTTAAGGAAAATAATGGAAAAGGAAGAAAATAGAGGCCTCATTCATAAAAAGGCTTATGAGGATCATTTGGTAACCTTTTGTTAGTTTAGTTTTGGGGATCTCTCATTATTCTCTCTCTCTCTCTCTCTCATACTCTTGGGGACTTAGAGTTTTCTTGTAGCACCCTTAGAGGGCATGGTATACTCGGATTCTTGGAGCAAGAAGGCAAAGGAAGAGAAGGAAAACACAAGAAGGAATCAAGATCAACAACTACATTATAGTCACTTGCAGGTACCGAGTTTCATGTATGTATCCTTCACTAGTTTTGGCATGCATGGAAGATGCATGTGGATTTTTGGTTGTGATCTGTCATTGGCATGGAGCATGGCTAAGATTGATAGTGGATTCCCTAGCCTTGCCATTTCCTAGATAGCCATGGTGATTTTGGGGTTATTTTAATTGTTGTGATTTTCCTTGGTTCTCATGTTTCTTTAGCTTGGGTTGAGTTACTAGTCTTGGAGCCTTAGTTGGAAAAAAGCTCTAGAGCCTAGAAAAACTTTGGTTGAGTTACTAGTCTTGGAACCTAGGTTGGACAAATGCTCTGGAGCCCTTGGTGGGTTGGTTTACTAGTCCTAAAGCCTTGGTTGGATAAATACTATGGAGCTTGGTAAAAGTTGTGGGTTGAGTTACTAGTCCTATAGCCTTGGTTGGAAAAACACTCTGGAGCCTTGAAAGGCTTGGATAGAGACCGATTTGATGATGGTTTTGTGATGTCCGACCATGAGGTGGAATAAATGTTTGATGGGTTAAGGTGGATGGACTCTAGAATCCCTGGATGGTTTTTCATTGATGTGTTCTATGAGATCTCACATTCATGCTTGGAATATGGCACGGGGGTGAATGGATGAAGAGAGATTTTGCTCAGCCATTCTATGGTCGGGTGGAACATGGAAATCCCATCCCGAGTTTGGATTTTTCATAATTAATGAAAGGTTATTTCTCCTTGTATTTCTATGAGCATTTTGATGGATTATATGTGGTCTATATGACTGTACTTTCATGAGACCCCTATGCTCGTAACTGTTAATTACACCTATAGATTACACATTTGCAATATGTTTGACAAAATGCCTATAATGGATACTAGGGGTCTAGTCAAGGTATTAAACAAGTTATTTATTTAGTACCGTCATTTCCATGCTATTTTGTTGATTTTAAGAGATTTTCAATTCTAGGTAGTGACCTAGGATCTGGGCGTGAAAAAGTAGATCAAATCCTAGAGTCGATGGCACAACACTGATAGTTTTGTTCTCTAATCACTCACAAGAAAGTCTGTGAGAGTGAATTTGGGTTGTTGGTCACCCTCATGCCTATAGCATGGGAGTGATTGAGGCTTAAGTTGTCCAAAAGCTCAGTGGGACCCCAAGGCAAGTTGTCTAAAGTATTGGATTGGTTCCTGGGGTCCTATAGCTGATGATTAATGTCTGTATGGTGTGTTTATGTTAGTACCACTTCCCTAACATGAATTAAGAGATTGAATTATATCATACTGGCCTCTCATTGCATGTTTACCCCGGCTGGTTGGTTGCTTAGGTAGATGTGGGATGAGGGTGTTACAGAGTGGTATCAAAGTATGGTTCACCCCTCGGACTAGATGGGCTATGTGTTGGCCATGCATGCATGTCATTTCCATGTGTGCCTCTCACACTTGCATTCCATGTGCATGTTGCATTTACATGATGTTGATCATGGTTGTAGTGATGTTGTCATGTGGAACCTGAGGTTGTTGTGGTGGAATGCAGAATCATGAGTGTATGACTAGTTACATGTTGGGTCCCTATAATACTAGTGATTACCCCATTACTATTGTATTTGTACCCCTTATTAATATTTTTGTGCCCCTATTGTCCCCATATTATTATTACTGGGCCCCATAGAATCCCTCTGTTGTTATTTTTGTGGCTTTATATTATTATTGTTAGGTCGGCTGGGTTATATTGTGACTCCTTAGACTCCTATATATAGAAAGGAGGTTTTATCATT
>APFE031563323.1:54905-108339 GCA_000404065.3 Pinus taeda
CCACGACAAAATTTTCAAAATAGCATAATTTTATATTTTTTTAATAGAATAATTATCTTTTATATTACAATAATCTAGATTTCATAACCATAATTGTTTACGATATTTTATGACTTTTACTACTTCAACATTCCATTACAACCACAACAAAATTTTCAATACACCCACGACAAAATTTTCTGGTCTCTCGGAGATTTTTACACTACTATTTTGCATTGAAACATCCCATAAATTTATACAAACATTTTTTAAGATGCGCCAGAGAGGCCAACTTCCAATTTATTTCCCATTGCAACCTCTTTTCCACGAGACCATCCATCGTGAGTAGCCATAGAGTCGCGTCATCTTCCAGAGAGTCGGGTCCCATATCAAAACCAAGCTTGGAGTCCAAAATTATGTGTCCCTGGCATCTTCGTTTGGTTGCACCTTCAGCGAATGTCGTCTGCAGCCATGTGAGTTTCCTTTCCATTCGAGTTTGCAACCAATCAAAGTTTTTTCCATGAGATTAAACCGTTCCTCCTCCTCGCGCTCGAGCTCCAGCGTTCGGACTGTAATTTCCAGCATTCCATAAATACCTTGAACAACGCACTACTCACTACTGACTGTTTCCAATGATCTGAATCAACATCTGGAACCTGGCTCTCCATGGCATCCATAAGAATAAGACAACTACAAATCCACAAAATTGAACACAAAGGATAAAATAACCCAATTTGCCAGGAACCCTGCGTATTTAACAATTCTACAACGCTCCTTCCAAATCGATCCTCGAGGAAATACATTTTTTCTAACATTATGTGATTTATCAATCAGTAGTCTTTATCATTTGGAATAACTTCGAATAAAGGGATGATAGCAGAGGCTTCAGAGGAATTCGACCAGATCCCTAGCCTTAGGCAATATATGAATCCCCAAATATAATATGTCCTCCCTCCTTACCATTTGTACCAACTGCATTCACGATCGGACAAAGGGTGATACGTGGGACAGTGCCATTGGAGCAGAGCTCCATCTGTAAAGCATCATTTAATTCCTTTATTCCCATTACCACGAGCTTCTTTCAAGGTGTCAACTGACCCATTTGCACTAAGACCATTCAATTTTCACGGAATTGGGGCGAAATTCCTTACTCCAACAATTGTTTCTATAGCTCCTTGCTCTATCTCAAATCCTTCCTTGCTCCATCTCAAATCCTTGCTTAGCAACCTTGTCCGCTTCATCATTTAGGGTTCTTGCTCCATCTCAAATCCATCCTTACTCCATTGTCAGCTTCATCATTTAGGGTTCTAAGAGTATGATAAAGAGATTTTATTCAATTTTTTTACATTGCATTGTTATCATGGGACTATTTCTCTTCCTAAGAGTATGATAGAGAGATTTTATTCAATTTTTTACATTGCATTGTTATCCTAGTGACTATTGAAGACAAATGAGAGTTTATTACTAATCTCATATTGGAGATTTCACTAATAACAATCATAAAATCCCTTATAATTTTTAATATTTTCTTTATTTTTTTAGCTTATGGCTATCTCCAAACCATTCAACAAGGCCCAAAATTCATCTTGGTTGTTTGTTGTTATTCCCAAGTCCCAAGCCCCAAACAAAGCTATAAACCATTTGTTGCTTCAGGTAAGAGATGACCCCTCTTCCTCCATCACCCCTAATTTTATACCAACTTTAAAAAGAAATAACAGAAATAAAAATAAAAGAGTGTAAGGAAGATGTATAATTCTTATACTTTTTAAAATGTTTCACTACATAACTTAAATTAACTATTTAAAGATCATGTTAACTAATTTATTTCAATCTTATATTAAAAAAAAAAGAACAGTGAATTATTATTATTATTATTTAATGTTCAAAGTAAAAAAGTAAATTGCAAGCTAAAAATTTAATTACTTACTAATAATAAATTCTATAAGAGGAAGATACTATTCATTAATTCTTAATATAATTTAAAATGTGCATTTAAAAATATTATAAAGAATAAAACCCAATGTAATTCATAATAAAATAATGTTTAATAGAGTATCTAATGTCAACTATATTTCAATTTCAACTATATATTATATAAAATAATTAAGAAAATTAAATTCTTATTATTAACATTTTTATTAGTCTTACTATTTTTATTATTAGCATTTCTATTAATCTTACTATTTTTACATTTTCCTAGTTGAAAGCAGATCAGATCACAGGTAGGCCATTTGGAAGTGGGTAGTTACCAATCCGGTTTGATATTTCTACACTTGATATACTGTTTTTTTTAACCTGAATGTTAATTTTGTGATGCAAACATAATTTGTGATTTTTACATTTTCCCAATAGATATGTAGATACTTGTTTTGTTTCGTTGGTGAAACATTGACATTAAAACCAGAGAAAATGCCATAAAAATAAAGATTGTACTCATAGTCATGTTAAAGAATAGATTTTAAAAGGGTATTTTTATATTCATTGTAGAGTCCGTCTAAAATATAAAGAAACATCTTATTTTATGTATTTTAATAAGCATGAAGTAACATTAACTGTTGTTTTTAGATGACATCCCATCCCATCCATCAAAGAAAGTATGAAAACTTTTCTAACGGTTGTGACAGCAGAGAAGGACAGGAGACAGAACAGAGATAGAGACATTGCAGATAAATATATTTGAAGCAAGGAAAGTCAAAAGCACGGGAAGTTTGGTGTGATGAGAAGTTGTCCATTATACTACCGTTCAAAACATTGATACTGCACGGTAAAGTGTTGGAGTATAGAATGTCTTTTTGTAAAAGTCAGTGAAGTGTTGGAATATGCACCGTCTGATTCAAAGTGTGAGTGTTGAAATGCAGTGCATTAGTACACATGAAGCGAAAGCATGAAGAAACGAGAGAGGATCAAACGAAGAAAGATACAAAAGATGTGTCACAGACGGAAGGGAAAAGGGCGTAGGGATTCAGATGAACCATTTATTTGCCAACTTACATTATATGGATCGACACGTTGTACCAAATTGTCTCGCTATTATATAATACAAATTCTATTTTTTTTGGTAAATGTAAAGTATTTTTAAATATGTCATGAAATTATGTTTTTACTATGTTTTTTATTTAAGCTTTTACCATGGTCTGTGTTTTTATCTAGTGGTGATTTAATGATGAATCACACTTGTTGGTTCGAAACATTTTTGCCAAATATTTTTCTTATGTGATTTCTACCTAAAGACTTTGCTTAAAATAAAACTAATTTTAATATATTCAAGGAAACCGGTTAAAATGAGTTTTCCTCTATTCAAGGAAACAGGCTAATGGACTCTTAGGCAGAAGTGAAATTTTGCTATCACTAGCAAGTAATTTCAATAGTTGTTGTCTATATAGGTGGCTTGTTGAATCTAGCATTTTTTTCAAATCTGGCAATAGGAGTGTTTCAATTATGTTTTTTTTATGGTGGAAATAGATTCAGCACTATCAAACACCCTTGAGGCACCATAAGTTTCAATGGCCGTTGTCTATATAGGTGGCCTGCTAGAATATGGCAATTTTTTAAAAATCTCGCACTTCTAGTGTTTCAATTATGTTCTTGATAGTGGAAATATATTGAGCACTATCAAACACCCTTGGGGCACCAAAAACCTTGAAGCTTGACAGCTTACCCTGTGGCCCGCTGGAATATGGCAATTTTTTAAAAATCTCGCACTTCTAGTGTTTGAATTATGTTTTTGATAGTGGAAATATATTCAGCACTATCAAACACCCTTGGGGCACCAAAAACCTTGAAGCTTGACAGCTTAACCTCGGGGCACCATAAATTTCAGTGGTTGTTGTCTATATAGGTGGTCTGCTGGAATATGGCATTTTTTTTTTAAATCTTGCAGTACTAGTGTTTGAATTATGTTTTTGATAGTGGAAATATATTCAGCACTATCAAACACCCCTGGGGCACCAAAAACCTTGAAGCTTGATAGCTTAACCTTGATTTACAAAACTTTATGCAGGTATTTATCAAAATGTTGCCTGAATTTCATGGTTTTCTGGGAAAATTTGAAGCCTCTTTTAAACTACCACATTTTAGTGACATGGTTTTCCTTACATAACAATAATGAGCCAACCTGCAAAAGAAGGCGCTAATAGTTATCATCACTACTAATTTCACAACTAAATTATGATAAGTTTTTACACTCTTTAAGAAAAAAGGCACAAATAGAAATGGGAAAAGATTGAGAGGTGAGCAACTTTTATTATCCTGCGGCCATGTAGTATAACTCAATGGTATTGCACTGACCACCAACACTTAGGTCAAATATATGAATTTTTTTTTTTAATTTAACAAGGTTTAACTATATAAATAAAAAAATTGAGCCTAGAGGTTCATTTTACAACCTAGTACGATGTGTAAAGCTGTTCGTCACTCATCAAAGTTAATTTTCCCCATGCCCAAAATGAAAAAAAAAAAAAAAAAAATAAATTAATAAAATAAATAAAAAAAAAATAAAAAAAAATAAAAAACAACCTATACAAAAATTTTAAATAATGTTGACTCATAAAAAAATTGCAAGTGAAGAAATGGATCTGAATCCTCTGTGTTCGATTCATATTAAATCCATATTTCATATAAAATCCATATTTAAAAAAGATCACGCTAGATATTTTCTAAAAAAATTATTAATTAAAAATTATTATATTTAATTTGTTGCGATTGATTGAGAATTGGAAATGTTATTACACAAATATCATACTTTTTATTAATGCAATGTACTCATTCTTGTTTATCAAATATATATATATTATAATATTATATTATATTATATATATATATATATATACTATATTAATACATAAAGCTAATCTAAATTAATATTAATAATAAAAATGTATTTTTAAAACTAAATAATAATCATGTTATATTTTTGAAATTAATAATATATTAAAGAATTTTTTTATTGAATATTTTAGTTCAAATTTTAAGCAAAAATATATAATTCTTGACTTGGACATACAACTATGATTTGAACACTAATGTAGTTCAAATGTAAATGCAAGTATAATATATTATAGTTTTTTAGCGTTATGTTTGCATAAGTATTGAAATGAGAGCCTTATTTTTTAATTACACAGATCAAGACCATACCAATTAGTAAAATTCAAATTGATGGAACTCTAAACATTAAAGCTATTTGAATTCAATATTTTTACTTTAATTTCACTATATTTAAACTAAACCGCAAAAACTAACCACTATATAACATTGATTGTTATTATGTAATACAAATTCTTCTCCCATGTGATGCAAATTGAGTATTCCTTGACTGAAACTGAATCTGGTTGATGTAGCTTCATTGAATTAATGCTAAAATGTAAAATATCTGGGCATCATTAAATTTGACAGTCATTTCTAAGTTAGTCAAGTGACTATGACTATCAGAGTTGAGAGGTTTGAATTTTGATATGGGCTACGACTTGTTGTAAAGTGTGAGCAGATTTATAAAAACCAGTGTAATCAGTGTCTTGAAATTATAAAATGAAGGTGAAATAGAATGGGTTTGAATTTGGTTAAGATTTTATAAATATTCAAAATTCAGTCGCCAAAAAATGTATTCCTATATATTAGTGCAAAGTCAATTGTTGGAACATTTTTAATGGAGAAACTTTCAAAAATAAATTACATACGATATTCAAATTTAAATTTGGTGGCCAGGGTGCAGGTGTAATGGACAATCGTTCAAATCCAGAAACGATTTCTGCAAGTTCAGGCGGAATTTCTTCTTGGATTTCCTACAAAGTATCAGTCATCTACCTCCAACTTGGCTATTCTACTAAATTAATAGAACTACTAAATTTTAGTTGCAATGACAAGTGCTTTACAAGTCCTTTAAACATCACACATCGCAAATCGCAATATAAGAGGGTAAGGTTCACTCACTCATGAAATATTGTGATGCGATACTAATCGGCGATCGTCACACATCGCAAATCGTAGATCGAAATTCAGTCCTAAGTCTCTACCGCATATCGCGAAGGGAGCCGTGATTGCAATAAGCGAAATTGCGATGACCCTCTTGTTTGCGACTTGGCAATCAGTCTCCACGTTTGATCAAGGCACACTTGATCCAATGGTTAGTAGCGATATTACACGGGAATCTTGCGCGATGCTTACCACCCTTATGGAGCCGATAAGGAATATAAGTCCTCGATCTATAAATGTTCTCGTCCGGTTTTGGAATTAAAGTCCGAACACTTGATGACTCGATATCCGTTGGATAACAGAGGCCATCAAATCTATGGCTCACGGGACTTTGATTAACACACGGATTAAAAACAAGCCTAACCCTCGTAGTTGACTGTGACCTAAAAGTTTGAAATTTAGATCAACGGCTAGAAGTGACTGCAAGATTTCAACCATGATCAAGAAATTCGTGTACTTCTACCCCCGTAGTTTCTGGTCACCCAAATCTTATACATGGTGAAAAATAAATTAAATCCGATCACACAAATCATACAGAACTCCCAATTTTTAGGCCAAATTGGAATTCCAATAACACACGTAGATACTTCGGAGGGATGTAACACCTCTGGGATTGACCACCTTTACACAAAAATGCACAGATATATGATTTCTGCAACTTAATCTTATATGGCCAAACAAGCCAAATCAGTCAAAATCCCCTTACAATCATTCAGAACTTACATAAATACTATTTCATCCTAACAATCAAATCCTTAAACATTGGATCGAATTTGCCTAATCTTAAACAATATCTAATCTGGTCGATATTCTCCTCAAGAATCTCAACTGAATCAAAACTGCATGAGTTAATTACAAAACCACTCAATCCCTAAATCCTAGCTCAAGTCCTATCTAGAAAACTTGTAAATTGACAGCTAAAGGATCCCACTCCTTTGCTTGTAAACTTTTTTTGTATTTTTGGAATAAGTTCGAAGCCTTTTTCCTTCAAGCCTCATGCTCTTGCATCAGACTCCTGAGGACAAAATTCTTCATGGGCTCCTGTCCATGAGCTCTTCTATAGAACTGCCCAACTTCTGTAGCATGGAATCTGTCATCTAAGTAGCTTCAGCAATTGGTTGATCTTTCTATTTGACCAAATACTCAAAATACTCATGTCCTCTTGTCTCCTTCAACAATTTCTTGTCCAAAATCCTCTCTGGCTTTAGTTCTTTTGCTATAGGCAACTGTTTTACCCAATCAATCTCTTGTTCTTCTTGATCCTCTGTTGTATCATCTGCATGTCCACTTTCATACCTATACAAATCAGCAACATTGAAAATTGGAGATATTCCAATATCAGGGGGTAGTTAAATTTCATATGCATTTGCAGAAAATTTTCTCAAGACTCTACATGGTCCAATTTTCTTAAACTTCAGTTTATTATACACCCTTTTTGGAAATCTTTCCTTCCTCAAATGTGCTAAAACCAAATCTCCAACCTCAAAATTAACTTCTCTTTTCTTCAAATCTGCTTTGCCCTTGTATTTTATGTTGTTGTCATGTAGTTGTTGTTTTACCTATTCATGTATTACATGAACTTTTGTAGCAAAATCTTCTCCTTTAGCACTTCTCCTTTCACATTTTCCCAAGTCTCTTAATTCAGAAACTCCTCTTGGGTGCATTCCATAGATTATATGGAATGGGCTCTGCCTTGTATTCCTATTAGGAGAATCATTATATGAATATTATGCTTGTGCCAATACTTGATCCCACTATTTTGGATGTTCACCTGCAAGACTTCTCAAAATATTACCTAAGCTTCTATTTACAACATCAGTATGTCCATCAGTCTGAGGATGATAAGCAGAACTGAAACTCAATTTAGTTCCAAGCGTCTTCCACAATGTCCTCCAGAAATATCCAACAAATCTGGTGTCTCTGTATGAAACAATTCTCTTAGGTAACCCATGTAATCTTACAATCTCCTTAAAAAACAAATCAGCAATGTGAGTAGTGTCACTGGTTTTATAACATGGAATAAAATGTGCCATTTTTTAAAATCTGTCAACTACTACATAAATTGAATCATTTCCTTTTTGAGTTTTTGGTAAACCCAAAACAATGTCCATACTTACCATATCCCAAGGCCTATCTAGAATAGGTAATGGAACATACAAACCTGTGTTTTGACTCCTTCCCTTTGCATACTGACATAATTTACAATTTTTCACATACATTTCCACTTCAGACCTCATTTTCGGCCAAAAATAAAACTTGTTCAACTGTTCATAAGTCTTGTCTACACCGAAATGTTCTCCAAGTCCTCCACCATGTTTCTCCTTGATAAAATTCTCCCTCATAGAACAACCTAGTATGCACAATTGATTTCTTTTAAACAACAGCCCCTCTTGTAGGAAATAATCTAGCCACTTTCTTCTGTCTAACAAAACAAGATTTCTACAAGCTTCAAATGCCTCTTTAAAATATAGATCTTTCTCATATAACTCTTTAAGAAAATCAAAACCCAACACTTGAATTTGACTTTCTTGAACAAAAACGTTTTTTCTACTTAAGGCATCTTCTACTTTGTTTGATTGACCAGTTATATGTTTTAACACAAAATTAAAACTTTGCAGGTATTCTACCCATTTTGCATGCTTCTAGTTAAGCTTTGGTTGTTGCATAATAGACTATAATGCATGGTTATCTGAGTACAGTATGAACTCCTTGGACATCAAGTAATGTCTCCACTTCTTCAAAGACTACACCACTACATAAAACTCCTTGTCATAAGAAGAATATTTCTTCTTTGTCTCATTTAGCTTTTCACTAAAATAAGTGACAGGTCTATCCTCCTGACTCAAAACAGCTCCAATGGCTTCTCCACTACCATCACACTTCACTTGAAAAGTTTTATTAAAATTAGGAAAAATCAAAATAGGTTTCTCAGTAATCTTTCTCTTCAACAGTTGGAAGTTCTTTTCTGCTTCAGTAGTCTATTTAAATGGTTGTCTGTCCTTCTTTATTGTGTCAATAATTGAAGCATTAATCTTACTAAAATTCCTTATGAATTTCCTGTAAAAACTAGCAAGACCATGAAAACTTCTTACCTCAAAGACACTTTTTAGTGAAAGCCACTCCATGATAGCCTTGATCTTCTCTGGATCCATATTTAATCCCTCAACAGAAACAACAAAGCCCAAATACAGCAACTCCTCCTTCATGAATGAACATTTCTTTAAATTTAATAGTAACTTTTCTTGTTGTAGCCTCTGTAAGACATAATTCAGATGTCTCACATGTTCCTCCTTAGATGTGCTATAAACTAATATATCATCCAAATATACTATTACAAATTTTCCAATAAATTCCTTCAGAACTTCATTCATAAGCCTCATAAATGTACTAGGGGCATTCGACAATCCAAAAGGCATTACCATCCATTCATACAATCTTTCATTGGTTTTAAAAGTAGTTTTCCACTCATCTCCCTCTCTAATTCTGATTTTATCATTACCACTTTTTAAATATAACTTTGTAAAATATCTAGCTCCACTCAAACAATCCATCAAATCTTTAATTATGGGTAAAGGAAATCTATACCTGATTGTTATCTTATTGATTGCTCTCGAATCAGTGCACATTCTCCAACCTCCATCTTTCTTTGGGCTCAACACTATTGGCACTGCACAAGGACTCAAACTCTCTCTAACTAGTCCCTTATCTAACAATTCCTGAACCTATTTCCTGATCTCTTCATTCTCTGTGGGAGTCATCCTATAAGCTGCTTTATTAAGTAGATTTTCTCCTAGAATCAAATCTATGTGATAACTAAATTTTCTAATGGGTGGTAACTCATCGGGGAAATCATCTACAATGGTATCACAATAATTGTCCAACATCTCTTGAATTTCAATTGGTAAATCAGAAACTTTTTTAGAAGTAATTATTACCTTGGGTTTGCAAAACAATGCAAAACTTACCTCATCTTCCTCCATCTGTTGTAAGTACTCCTTTCCACTCAGCAAAAGGGTCTTTGGATCAAGTTTCTTCAATGTATCCTCTTCTTTTATTGGCAGCAATGTATGATTGACACCATCTTTGCTGAATTTGTATGTGTTCTTCTTTCCATCATGCATAGCTCCTCTATCATACTACCATGGTCTACCCAACAATATATGACACACATCCATAGGCATCACATCGCATAGAATTTTGTCTCTGTATTTTCCCAACTACAACTCCACTTCACATTTTTCACTCACTACCAACTGGTATCCCTTTTGAATCCATGACACCTTATAAGGTGTTAGATGTTTCTTTGTTTTCAATTTCAACTTATCCACCACTTCTGTGGAGACCAAATTATATGTACTACCATTGTCCATTATCATCTAACAACACTTCCCTTGAACCATACATACAGTCCTGAACAAGGTTTTCCTTTGTGTCGGTTCAACAATTTCCTTAGCTAGTTTTAACAAAATTTTGTTGACTACCAAAGATTCCCCTTTCTCTGGTACATTCTCTTCGTCTATTACCTTTGTTACTTCCTCTTCAATTTTGGTAACAATTACATTCCTCTGATACGTTCCTATATTTTCTGGGCACTCATAAGCTCTGTGTCCCAGCTTGTTACATCTGTACATCTAACTTCTCTTCCTCTACCTCTGCCTCATTTTCCTCTGGAAAAACTCCCTCTGCCACTTGCATCACCTCTTGTGGGTGCATGCTGACTTGAGCTGCTGCTAGCTCCATCTCTAAGTGTTGTAGATATTCCTCTACCACCTTGACTTCCCCTTCCTTGGAAAGTACCTCTATTTCTAGCAAACTGCTTCCTCATGAGTTTTTCTTCAGCCTTCAATACCATCTGATAAGCCTCTTCTATATTTTTAGGAGACAGTACACTTATCTCATCTTGAATGTCCATTCTAAGACCATTCACATATCTAGCAACCTTCTCATATGTATCTTGGATTTGTCCTGCTCTTATACTCACTTTGTAGAATTCCTTTGTCTATTATTTTACTGTCATAGACCTCTGTCTAAGATTCTGCATCTATCTAAATAATGTTTGCTGATAGTCACTTGGCAGAAACTTACTTTTTATTCTTGCCACCATCCTGTTCCAATTCTTAATTGGTTGTTTACCAAGTCTTCTTCTTTCTTGTTGCACTCCATCCCACCAAAGTGTTTCATGTCTTTTTAGTTTTGTGACAGCAAACTTCACCTTCTTTCCTTCATTTGTTTCTTCGTAATCGAAGAATTTCTCCATGTCATTTATCCAGTCTATCAATTCCTTAGGGCTTAAGCTTCATGTGTAGATTGAGACTTCAAGTCTAGGCTTGGATGTGGATCTCAATACCGACCTAAAAAATCTCATTTCAGGAGTTACATCTGTAGGTTCTTCCTCTACAACTGCAGGTTCAGGTTCACTGACATCCCCAGCATCTGCATCTCTTCCCATTTCCACTGCTTCTAATCTAGCTTGCATATGTTGAACAGCTTCCAACACTTCAGCATTTGCAACTGGTTGTCCTCTTCTTCAACCACCACCTCTTCCTCCAAATCTGAAATCCATGTTGGATTTCCTTTTCTGATCCTTGAGATCCTATTTAGTGTCAGTAGGTTGCTCTGATACCACAAATGGTGGCCTAGGTGCACGTGTAATGGACAATCGTTCAAATCCAGAAATGATTTCTGCAAGTTCAAGCTGAATTTCTTCTTGGATTTCCTGCGGAGTATTAGTCATCTACCTTCAACTTGGCTATTCTGCTGAATTAACAGAACTGCTAAATTTTAGTCGCAATGACAAGTGCTTTACAAGTCCCTTAAGCATCGCACATCACAAATCGCAATATCAGAGGGTAAGGTTCACTCACTCATGAAATATTGTGATGCGATACTAATCGGCAATCATCGCACATTGCAAATCACAGATCGCAATTCAGTCCTGTGTCTCTATCGCATATCGCAAAGGGAGTCATGATTGTGATAACAGAAATTTTGATGACCCTCTTGTTTGCGACTTGGTGATCAGTCTCCACGTTTGATCAAGGCACACTTGATCCAACATTCAATAGTGATATTACATGGGAATCATACACAACACTTACCACCCTTACGAAGCTGATAAGGAATATAAGTCCTTGATCTATAAATGTTCGGGTCCGGTTTTGGAATTAAATTCTGAACACTTGATGACCCGATATATGTTGGATAATAGAGGCCATCATATCTACGGCTTGCAGGACTTCGATTAACACACGGATTAAAAACAGGCCTAATCCCCCGCAATTAATTGTGACCTAAAAGTTTGAAATTTAGATCAATAGCTAGGAGTGACTGCAGGACTTCAACCACGATCAAGAAATTCATGCACTTCTACCCTCGTAGTTGTTGGCCACCCAGATCTTATAAACGGTGAAAAATAAATTAAACACGATCACACATACCATACAGAACTCCCAATTTTCAAGCCAAACTGGAATTCCAATAACACACATAGATATTTCAGAGGGATGCAACACCTCCGAGATTGACCAATTTTACACAAAAATACACAGAGATATGATTTTTGCAACTTAATATTAAATGGCCAAACAAACCAAATCATTCAAAATCCCCTTACAATCATTCAAAACTTACATAAATATTATTTCATCCTAACAATCAGATCCTTAAACACTGGATCGAATTTGCCTAATCTTAAACAATATCTAATCTAGTCGATATTCTCCTCGAGAATCTCAACTGAATCAAAACTACATGAATTAATTACAAAACCACTCAATCCCTAAATCCTAGCTCAAATCCTATCTAGAAAACTTGTAAATTGATAGCTAAAGGATCCCACTCCTTTGCTTGTAAACTTTTTTGTATTTTTGGAATAAGTTCGAAGCCTTTTGCCTTCAAAACCTCATGCTCCTGCATCAAAATTTAAAAAATATATTCATTTAAATCAATATAAAACTAACCGTTAAACCTGAAACATTCAATGTTTGCTCCTTTTTTAAATGATTCCAAAAATTGAAAAATCACCCATTTATAACAAAATCTCATAAGTCTGACTCCCTTGAGTTTTCAGGGATCTGAAGTTTATTTTGTTTCCAAGAATGTTTCAATAAATTCTATCACTGAATGTTCCAAATCAGTTAATGCCATTGCACAGTGTATAGGTTTCCATGAATACATCAATAATTGTTGTTATCTTATCATCATTGAATGTTTTGAGTCGGTTAACACTAATTAGTTAACATTATTGAGCGACCCATTTCCTTTCTGACTTTCAATTTTAAAATCCATTCTCCTCTCTTCATACAAAAAATGTCACTTACAACCCTACATAATAACTTCAAAATGCTTCTTTGGAACATGCTTATTCACATTATTCATGTATGTTTTCTTCAAAAAATACTCATTAGCCTTGGTTTTTGGAAAACACAAAGTTTTGTATAAAACTTTGGTTCTAAAATTTCAACCCTACTACCTTGGAAACACCTTTTTTTCCTATTTGGATGATGCACTTGAACTTATCACAGCGCTTTTCAGGTAATGATGTGTTTGAATGCCCCATTAATACGATCAGAAGGGTGATCTGTGTCTTCGAAGCAACTATGGAGAAGTAATTCCTTTCATTTTCCAGAACATGTTGCTGAAATGGGCCTATGGAAAGGGTTGCTCAAAGAACTTTTGTTAGAGCTTGAAGGTGACTAATAGGAAAATGTAGTCTTCGAGTGCAAATGTGGCTTGGGACAGGAACATTTAGTTGTGTTCTTTTCTAATGAATTCAAAATAGGGGAGAATGAAAAATGACCTAGATTGGACATCAACTTTGAGGTGTATTTAGGAAAATGAGTCTTCTACAAGGACATAGATGCAACGAGCACAAACACCAAAGGGAAATTTTGTTAAGAAATTTACCCAAGAACATAAATTAATTACCGAGAGGAATAAATATAAAATTAACCAGCAATAACCATAAACACATAAATACACATGCTTATCCGGGAAAACCCCAAATCCGGGGAAAAACCCAATCATAATGAAATTTCATTATCCTTGGCCAAAACCCTGGCCAATCCGGCCAAGTGAGCCTTCACCGCTCACCTCCAGGCCATGCTTTACAATGAAGTCCTTCCGGCCTTTTATAGGCTCCATTACATATAATACCACAGGCAGAATACCATGGGTGCACAATACCATGTGCCCCAAAACCATCACTATTTAACCTCATCAACTTTTGACTCTATCCTAAGTCAAGTTTACCTAACAATTTCCCCCCTTAAACTTGACTTAGGGTTCCTTGACTAACTCCAGCCAAACCTGCTAAGTGAGACAATCCCGCTCACTCTAGCTCTTACCCCCCTCAAAGTTTTTACTCGGGGTATTGTTAACCTAACATCCCCCCTATCACCTAGGTCTAACCTAGACTTTACCGGTGATCACCAAGGGGTACACATGCCTTACCAGGTCTTACAGTAGTATGCCCATTTACATGCAATAATTTTGACTTCATTAATTATTATTTTTTTTTTCTTTACTGCTGCTGTGATTTTGATCCATCCTCTCAACAGGTGACGGGTTCAATTCTTGATCCCATCAGATTTCGCGTTTTCATGCTCGCTGAATTCATTTTTCGTGATTGCTTCCTTGATATCGCATTTCAACTCCTGCAATGCTTTCCTCTCTGATTCCTTCAAATCAGAAACAAAGTTGCTCTACTCCTTGAATGAAGTCAGCCATGGCTCTGTTACAGGACTTCTCTCTGCAACACCATTTCCATTGGGCTAAAATAAATGCTTCTTTGAAGGCATACATTCGAAGCCCAAACCCTCAACCATGGCTCTGATACCAATTGTTAAGAAATTTACCCAAGAACATAAATTAATTACAGAGAGGAATAAATATAAAATTAACCAGCAATAACCATAAACACATAAATACACATGTTTATCCGGGAAAACCCCAAATCCGGGGAAAAACCCAATCATAATGAAATTTCATTATCCTTGGCCAAAACCCTGGCCAATCCGGCCAAGTGAGCCTTCACCACTCACCTCCAGGCCATGCATTACAATGAAGTCCTTCCAGCCTTTTATAGGCTCCATTACATATAATACCACGGGCAGAATACCATGGGTGCACAATACCATGTGCCCCAAAACCATCACTATTTAACCTCTTCAACTTTTGACTCTATCCTGAGTCAAGTTTACCTAACATATAGGGAGGAAAAAGTATTTATTTTTTACCATTTACATTTTACCTTTGTGTGGAGATCTTTTTACGCACTTGCACCATAACGTTTCTAGAGCAAACTGTAGGAGATCCGGGAGGTCATTTGCCGAGCCGTGAGTTGTAGGTAAGAGCCAAGACGTTGAACTATATTTTCATACTTATTCAACCTATGTTTATCCATTTTTTGGATTTCATGACGAGGTTTTGGAAAAATGAAATCACATTCTGTCAATCGCATCATTGACGCTATTGTTTTTAAAATAGTGACACCTATTCCATGAACAAAAATTTTCCTTGTTTTTGATCAATTTACTCGTTTCAATCCAAATTTTTCTAGCCAAAGATGATTATTGATTTGATTATATGGTTTTTGCAACGAAAAAACGTGAAAAATTTTGGATTGGAAAGAATGCGAGCATGCAGATATTAACACCCATGAAATGGCCGACCCAAATTACTTGGATGCTTTGAGGAACTGTGGGATCCTCAAATTCTTCCTTACACTAGGTGTACGGGCTCAACCCGAATTTCTATGGTATCTGATGAGTGTGTGGGATCTGAATCGAAAAATTTTCACTAAGTCCACGACTTTCCATCACGAGACTCATGGCCAAACAAAGGCCATCAGCACAATGATGGTACACATTATGCGCATGTACAACTCAAAGAATCCATGCACATGGGATGAAAGCCTCGCCTATGTCGAGCATAGCTACAATAGAGCTCCCCACAACTAAACATGACACAACCCTTTTTCGGTAGGGATGGGATTTTGGACATTCTGTCTCATTGATGTGGCCATACCATTTACACCTACTCAAGAAGATTCGGCTCATGTTGAGTGTGAATCAGATAGGGCTAACAACATCATTGAGCGCATTCAACACATCCACCAACACGTCGATGAAATATTGGACAAAACCTATGCTAAGTACAAGCAGTGCCATGATGAGCATCGGGTCCCGCACAAGTTTGAGGTGGGTGACAATGTTTGGCTACATTTGTAGAAGGATCACCTGAGTCGACCCTACCACAAGCTACTTTTGTTGCAATATGGGCCATACACCATCACCAAGGCTATAGGGGACAATGACTTTGAGGTGAGCTTTCCACCATTCCTTGGTCTGCACCTAGTGTTCAATGTAGACCACCTTTGGCCATACTTTGCACCATTGCTCGATACCTCCAACATTGGAGAACAACTCATGCCAACAAAGCTAAATCGAGACTCCATGGAACATGCCACAACTCATCGGATCATGGACACATACACCAAGACACTTGCAAGGCCAGCTCATGTAGTGAGGCTAGTGGCTCACCATAGACCAAGTTCAACAAAAGTTTACATGTCTCATGAAGGGAATCAACACAATGGGGACCATTGATTCCTAATGAGGGAGCACTCATGGCCACCTCCCTATTCCACTTGGACCCCGAGCATGCCTCATTTAGTTTTTCAATTTCCTTAATTTTAGCAAAGTTTCCTATGTTTGGGTGTTTTTCACGCGATGAACTTCTCCATGTGTTTTGAGGCCCTAAACGGCATTTTTTTGAGAAAATTTGGAAAACATGCAAATTTGATTCTTATTTGGAGTCAAAAGTTGTAGTCATGGGATAAATCTTTCTAAAGAGGGATTGTGTGGGTCAAACTCACATCGTATTGTGTGGGTCAAACTCACATGGAGGTATTATGTGGGTCTTCCTAATAATATATTTTCATAAGTTACATTATTTAATCAATAAACTATATTATTTAAAAAAAAAATTTAATTAATAAATTTATTTTCTATTTAAATATTAATATTTAATATAATAATAATAATAAATAATTTAATTTTCTGAGTATCTACATTAATCCTAATTTAGTTTAATAAAAATTATTATTTAAATCTCCATTCATTTATTTATATTATTATTGTGTAATTAAAACTTAAATATAATTAGTTTCAATGTATCTTTGCATTTAGATACATCTTGGTTTGATTTAATTAGTAGCTTTTAGGTTGAGGTATCCGGTTCGAGCCATGGCAAGTTGAGGATCTGTTAGCAGGTTCGAGCCGTGGGAAGTTAGAGGATTTATTTGCAAAAACCTGACCGATTCTAGCTGTGGCTGCAAGACTATCTGACAATTTTATTATTTATTTATGAACTAATTTAAAAAACTCCTACAGAGGTGTTGGGCAGCCCCACTATCCTAGGCCGCCGAATCTCTTCTATACCGTCAAAATACTATTCAAAAAAATCAACTCAAAGTATTTTCATTTCCTTGCCGGTCTCCACCATGCTGCAATTATCTCTACTGCCTCGCTCTTTGGGATGGCAAATATAAGGCAATTATCTTTAGTGTCTTTCTCTAGGTTGTTGTACTAGTTTCTCATGATTTTTTAATCTTTTTCATTTATCAGATATGTATCAGTATATATTTATTTTAAATACACATTTAATAAAATTTGATATTTATTTTTCTGGTTCTCATGTTTTTTATATATACTAGCATATATTCATCCTAAATAAGCATGTAATATGATTTATACCCATCTAACATGAGCCTAGAGGGCTCCAATTTAAATTTATTCAGGTACATCATATTAGGCTGTAAAGTGAACCTCTTGACTTAATAAACCCCTGGGGTTCAATCAATACTATCAAAATGTGGACTCAAACCCTAACTTCCAAAATACTCAAAAGTTTTTCATTTCTTTGCTGCAATTATCTCTAGTGCCACCTACTGCCATTGTTGTAGGGGTTTCTCATTTGTCTAACAATTTTCATTCCTGGTTCATTTGCTTTATAAAATAAAATACTTAGCCTTAGAATCATTTTTAAAACAACTTTGTTACCCTTAGAACTAAATTTTCTCTCTCTATGCATTAAAACTACTTTGTTATCCTTAAAAAGAGTGTCTTCTTTGGACTAAAGAGAGTATTTCCTAGTGTTGCTCCGAGAGACCAGGGAATGTAGAGAGTAATATGGTAGAGAAGTTGTAATATTTAATATTTTGACTTATTCAAACTATAACAAAACGGGCACATTGGCTCTCTCTTGTCTAAGCTGGTTTTTGGCCTTAGAGCCTACCTCAACTTTGTACTTCTATTGGGTTATAATCCTTCCCCTGCACCAGGTCTCACTAGTAAAAGACCCAAAAACATAAAAGATTCTATGAACCGGTCTTCTTCCGGAAAATAAAATAGAATAAAATAAAATAAATCCTTAGGGTTCTAATCATTTTAAAACAACTTTGTTACAGTTAGCAGGAAGGCCACTCTCCCACTTCAAATAAATACCCAGTGGCTTATTTAAGTAGTAAACAATGTTCCAGTTAGAGATTTTTCCTTTCTACACATTAAAACAATTTTGTTGTGCTTAAAAAGAGTGTCTTCTCTCCTAGTTTTATCACAAAAGAGAGTGTTTTAGTGGTGAGGGAATGTATAGAGCAGTATGGTAGAGAAGTTGTAATGTTTAATGTTTTTACTTTTTCAAAGAAAAACAAAAAGAAATAAATAAAATACAATACAGTAGTATGAAATAAAATAAAATAAATAAATAAAACATTTTTGGCCTTAAAAGATTGTTTTATTTCCCAGCATAGAGGAGGCCCTGGAGTTCACTAGTGTGAAAGGTGTCTTGTAATGTTTAAAATCTCATTACAAACTTTGACTCAATCAAAATCAATTTTAAAACAACTTTCTTGGCCTTAAAAGATTGTCTTATTTCACCCATAAAGGCCCTAGAGTTCACTAGGGTGGAAGGTATCTTGTAATGTTTCAAATTTCATTACAAACTTTGACCCAATCAAAATCAATTTTAAAACAACTTTCATGGCCTTAAAAGATTGTATTCTTTCCCCTCATACAGGCTCTAGAGTTCACTAGGGTGAAAGGTGCATTGTAATGTCTAAAATTTCATTAAAAAGTTTGACTCAATCAAAATAAAACTATTAAAATAATTAAAAGAATTTTTTTATCCATAAAAAGATTGTATTTTTTTATCCTTAAAATGATAATGACCATAGTGAAGAATGAATGGAAAAGCCTCCTATTTATAACAAAGTATTGGGTTGATCTAAAAAATGGAGAATAATAATAGATATTGACCAAATGAGGATCTAACCGTCATGAATATTTTATTATGTTTTTTGGAGAGGGAAAACATATTCAAAATGGTAAAATATCTTTATTTAGGAATAATTTACAAACAAAATATTTATTAATTAGTTCCCCACGACTAAGAATTGTGTGAAATTGAAATAATTATTAAATAGGGATTTAACAGTTATATAGTGATTTATTTATTTCTTTATTTATTTATAGGCAATTTAGTCAAATGTGAAAAGGAATAATTTCAAAATAATAATTTAATACTTATTTCTAGAGAAAATTAAATAAATAATTATTTTATTCAATTATTCTCATGGGGTTTTATAATTCAATAATAAATAATTTAATAAAAAATCTTTTAAACAAATTATTTCACATGATGAAAATGATTTTACTACGGTAAAATTAATCTTAGGTGGTGTCTTTCAGTCCACCTAGTTAGAAAGGGCTAGGTGATAATAATTTTAGTGATAAAAAATTGAGCCCCCCAATGTATGGGTGTTACAAGAAAATGGTATGTTTGAAAAATGTTGTAGGACATTCTATTAGTTTGGCCGTCAATGCCACCCTCCTCGCTCTAGTTCCTAAGGAAGAAAATTATGCCATAATAGGTCAGCACAGGCCCATAGCACTTTGCAATGTAATTTATAAAATTATTTCCAAAGTCATTGCAAACATCCTAAATCACATCCTCCCAAACCCTCAGTCCCCAAAAAAATCACGTTATGTTGAAGGTAGGTAGATCCTTGATGGCACCATTCTTTCCCATGAAGCCACCCACTCCATCAAGTCTGTGATGCTACTTGACATTCCCATCAAGGTGGATCTTTCAAAAGCCCCCTTCCACAGCCTCAACTCCCACTACATAAAAGAGGTTGTACATGCCTTCAAGTTCATTCCTAAGTGGATCTCCTAGGTCATCTCCTTTATCTCCTCAAATTTATTCTCTATCCTTATAAATGGCTCCTCATTAGACACCTTTCAACCCTTCAGAGGAATGAGGGAAGGAGATCCTCTCTCCCTTTATCTTCATCCTTGTGCTAGAAGGATTCGATAGAGCATTAAAAGTTTCCATTACTGATGGAAACCTTGTTGGTCTTAGATTCCATACTAACCCTCCCTCTCCCATCAATAATTTTTTGATGACACTCTCCTTTTCAATCACTCCTCACTCACTGAAGCTCATTCCATAAAAATAATTTTGAGTTCATTCTCCATTACCTCATAGCAGACCCTCAATTTTGACAAATATCTCATATTCTTTATTCGCACTCCCCTTGACACCCAAAGGAAAATTAAGTGAATTATTGGCTTCTTGGTGGGTAATCTTCCTTCCAAGTACCTTGGAATCCCTCTCTCAACTTCTGCTGCCAAACATTCATCGTCGAAATGCCTCGTGGCAAGTTAAAAGACAAATTCAAATGTTGGTCATTTCAACCTCTGAAAATAGCATGTTGGCATGTTCTTCTTAAATAGGTCCTAAAAGGTATTCCTTCTTATCTCTTTTATGTCCTAGAAGCACCCAAATGTGTCCTTAAATATCTATGAAACATATCATGTAATTTATTGTCACGAGGCTCTCAAATCAAATAAAAATGCTTATTCGTCAAATGGGAATGCTCTCCCTCTCAAAAGAAGAAGGGGGTGTTGTTCTAAAAGACCCAGAAAAAGTTAACAAAGTCATGGGAGAAAAGATGTGTGTGGAGATCGGTCAAGAACACCACAAAACCATGGCCCAAACTCTAGCATTCAAGGTACACTCGGAACATTGATAATCAAGATCCTATCTACTTAAAATCAACCATCGAGGGTTCTCACATTTAGAAAATGTAAAACACAAACAGATCCATGTATAAAGTCACACTTTCTTGGAAATAAGGGATGGTTGTTTAGTGATATTTTGGAGAGATTCATGGAAAAAAACCCCAATATTAGCATAGAGCTACAACTCCCCTTAAGAGAACAAGAAGATCATGCTTCAAACAGGTCATTAGTTTCACAATACTGGAAAGAAGACCCTTCTCACAAAAGACGCGGATGGATCCTCCCCACTACGACACACGAGGAAGACACATAATCAAATGGTTTCAGCCTACAAGAGGCTCTAGCTCATATAACACTCAAAAAGAAATATGGCCTAGGACATTTAAGGTGTGGATTCAAAAGTGCATGTAGTTTTAGTGTCAAAGAAGCTTACAACCTTTACTCGCAGACCCAAAATCAAGACCTAGACCCATATTGGTTTATATAGCCATTTAGATCCTATAGGGGTTTTACCTTCAGGAAATTCAACCAAATCCCAAGTATGGTTTCTATTTATTGATTCTGTTTACTCATATATTGCAACCCTCCATGCATCATATTTACGTTCTTCCTCATAATTTGCAGGTTCTACATTGTTTACAATTTGTGACATTAATGCATAGTCTTTCAATCTAGAAGATAACCGAGTCTTCCTACCTTATCTCCTTGGTAGGGGACTTACCTCAACTCTGTGTATTTCAGCCTTTTCTGGGCTTGCATCATCATTGATTACATTATCTATTACTTATTCTTCTTGTTTTTGCTCCTTCTCTTCATCTTCCTCACTGTTTTCTTCCAATAGCAATGGAATGTGGCAATCTCTGTTAAAGTCATCCTTTTCTTCTTGAACCTATTCATGAAATATAACATCTCTGCTTGCAAAAACCTTGTGAGTCATAGGATTGAATAACTTATATCCCTTGAACTCACTACCATATCCAACAAATATACATTTCAGGGCTTTGGGATCTAACTTCTTCCTATCTGCTTTAAATATATGAGCATAAGATTTTGACCCAAATATTATTAAATGACTCACTGCTCGTTTGAATCCAAACAACGCTTCAAAAGGGGTTTTGAAGCATAGACATCTAGTAGGACTCCTATTCTTTAAATACATAGTAGTGTTAATAGCTTCTGCCCAAAGACCATTTGATAGACCCTTACCTTGAAGCATGCTCATTGCGCACTCCACAAGAGTTTTGTTCTTCCGTTTTGCCACTCCATTCTACTGTGGAGTGTGGGGCACTGTAAACTATTCCACGATCCCATGATGCTTGCAGAAATTCACGAACTCTCCCAACCTGTATTCTCCCCCTTGATCTGAGCGGATAATTTTTACCCTTTTCCTGTCTAGTTTTCTACCATGGATTTAAACTCTTTAAAATATTGAAAGGCTTGATTCCTTTTACTCAGAAAGTATATCCATGAAAATCTAGTGCAATCATATGTAAATAAAAGAAAGTAATATTCTCCTCCTAATGACCTAGTTTGCATAGGTCCGCAGATGTCTGTATGCACAAGTTCTAAAATATCTCTTTCCTTTCTATTGACATGTAAAGGGAACTATTCTCTATGTATTTTCCCTAATGCATATCCATCACAATCCAGCTTAACATTATGGAGAACAGGGATTCCATCAACCATACCTTTTATCTGAAGTAAGATGCGGTCTTGCAGATTAAGATGGCCAAATTTCTGATGTCAAAGATCTTCAACTGCCGATCTAGCTGCAACCATTGCTTGTTGTGGCATACTCTTCACATCTAGTCTGTACAGGTTCTCGACGTGCACTCCTATTGCAACTATTTCCATCTGGATATTGTTAATGACACAGTTAGTCTTAAACAATTGAACTTGCATGTCTTGATGAGTAATCATTGAGACAGAGACCAAATTTTTCTTAATTCCTGGAACAGACAATACATTTTTAAGATGTCTAATGTCACTGCTAGGTAACTTTATAGGAATGTCACCATATCCTTTGATCTCATATCCATTGTCATCTCCTAAATAGATTTTCGACCCACATGAAGTTTCTTCAAGAAATTCAAACCATTCCTTCTTACCAGTCATATGTGAGGATGTGTCAAAGTCGACATACCATATGTCATCCTCATCTCCCTTTAAAGCTAAAAGAGAAAAATTGACTATAAATAGTCGAAGTTCGTGGCTATGGTCTTCTTCTTCCTCAACAAAGTTACTCTTATGTTTTCTCTGTTTGTTTCTTCCTTCGTTTGCCTGCCTCTTATAACAATATTTAATCTGGTGACCAGGTTTTCCACAGTAAAAACATTTCTTGATGGGAAAATGATTAGCATCCATACCTTTAAATGGTCTCTTGTGAAATGTGTTGGCACCTTTCTGGTGCTGTTGCTGCAGTTGCTTATGTTGCTTCCCTCTATACTGTCTCCTTTTTTCCATCAAAGCAAGGTCATTGCTCTTTGATTTCAAATTTTGTCGTCTCTCTTTTTCTTGTAGCAGAATCCCTATCAGCTCTTCAAACGCAGGGGCTTTCTCCCTTGCTAACAGCCCTGAGAAGAACACCTGGTATTCATGAGTCATTCCATTCAACGTGATCATGACCAGATCTAAATCAGAAACTTTCTCTCTGATATCTCCCAATCTATCCTTCAGGTCTTTAACTCTAGCAATGAATACAGCAATGGACTCATTCTCCTCCATCTTCAATGCAAACATCTTGCCTTTGAGTGACAAGACACGGTTTGTATTCTGGGTTTGGTATAGGTTTTTGAGCGTCGTCCAATGTTAGTGGCCGATTTACAGTCTCTAATATGTGGGATAACATTGTCCTTGATGGACATCTTCAATATGACCTTCGCTTTTGTCTCCCTTTTATCCCAATATTGCTCTTGTACAGCTAATCATGGTCTCAACTCATTTCCTACAACAATCGACCACGCATTTGCACTTTCAAGTAAAGTATGCATCTTGAATTTATTGTTGGTGAAATTCGATCCATCGAGTTCGCTAGACTCTAACATTCAAGGTACACTCAGAACATTGATAATCAAGATCTTATCTACTTAAAATCAACCATCAAGGGTTCTCACATTTAGAAAATGGAAAACACAAAGAGATCCATGGTATAAAGTCACACTTTCTTGGAAATAACGGATGGTTGTTTAGTGATATTTTGGATAGATTCATGGAAGAAAATCCCCAATATTAGCATAGAGCTACAACTCCCCTTAAGAGAACAAGAAGATCATGCTTCAAACAAGTCATTAGTTTCACAATACTGGAAAGAAGACCCTTCTCACAAAAGACATGGATGGATCCTCCCCACTATGGCACACAAGGAAGACACATAATCAAATAGTTTGAGCCTACAAGAGTCTCTAGCTCATGTAACACTCAAAAAGAAAAATGGCCTAGGACATTTAATTTGTGGATTCAAAAGTGCATGTACTTTTAGTGTCAAAGAAGCTTACAACCTTTACCCGTAGACCCAAAATCAAGACTTGCACCCATATTGGTCAAATTTATGGGGCCTGCACTTCTGGCCCAATATGCGCATCTTCACTTTTCTCCTCATAGATAAAAATCAAACTTGAATAGAAAAAGAAGGAGTTACAACTCATAGGTGAGTACTGCACGTGGAGACTGTACTCAAACAAAGAAAACTCTCTCCGTTCACTCTACTCTTCATCAAATGAGTAATTACATCATTAAGTACAATAAGGAAATGAGGAAGTTGCAACCAAACTCCTAAACTTTAGGAACAAATCCTAAACTGAGATACGTTACAACTTATGTAACAATTTCTAGATTAATACAAAATAATATTAATTATTTTCAACTCCCCCCTTCATGGAGAAAGGATTATCCTAAACTCCTAACATCCCTCTAAACAATTCAAACTTTGCATGCCCAAGAGGCTTAGTAAAAATATCAGCCATGTTATCACAAGTTTTACAATATTCAACACATATTTCTTTTGACTGTAGTTTCTCTCGAACAAAATGAAATTGAGTATCAATGTGCTTTGTATTTTTATGAAAGACTCGATTGTATGCAAGCCTAATGGTACTCTCATTGTTAGTTTTGTTAATAGTTGATTCTTTCTGCTCTTCTCCTACATCGTTGAGAAGTCTTCTCAACGAGATAGCTTCACATGTGGCTGAACACAATGCTTGGTACTCAGCTTCACATGAAGATAGAGCTACAGTGCTATGCTTTTTGCTGCTCCATGCTATGACCCTGGATCCAATGTTGAATGCATAACCTGTGATTGATATTCAATCATCCAAGTTACCTACCCAATCGGAATCTGAAAAACCTGCTACAATAACATTAGAAGTGTCAGTGTACAAAATGCCATAATTACTAGTACCACTAAGATACCTCAACACACTTTTTGCTGCGACCGAGTGACTTTCGAGTGGTTTTGACATGAACTAGCTCAACTCACTAACAGAATATGCCAAATCTGGTCTAGTGGTAGTGAGATATATCAAACTACCAACTAGATGTTTGTACATAGTGGCATCCACCTCTTTAGTACCATCGTCACTGCTCAACATTAAATTTTGCTGTAATGGTGTTGCTGCTGATCTGCACTATTCCATTCTGAACCTTTCCAGCAAGTTTCTCACATACTTCCCTTGAGTAAGAAAAGTTTGTCCAGAACCTTTCCATACCTCCAATCCCAAGCAGTAATGAAGGTTTCCAAGATATTTCATCTCAAACACTTGTGACATTTGTTGTTTGATTTCTTTGATCAGATTGTTAGCATTCCCTATTATGATCATATCATCTACATACAAAGAAATCAAAATAATTTGCCTCTGTTTATTGAACTTGGTATACAGATTTGGATCATTCAAGCTCCTATGAAAGCCATGTTGTACAAAAAAATGAATCAATTTTCTCATACCATGATGTGGGTACCTCTTTTAAACCATAAAGTGCCTTTTTCAATTTACACACAAGATGTTCCTGTCCCTTTTTCACAAAACCTTCACGATGTACTAAATAAATTTCTTCTTTCAAGTCACCATTCATAAATGCAGACTTAACATCTAGCTGGTGTAGCTGCCATTTGTGTTTTGTTGCTAAGGTAATTAGCATTCTAATGGTGTTTAGTTTGGCTACAGGAGAAAAGGTGTCATCGAAATCTATTCCCTCTTGCTGTGAGTAACCCTTTGCTACCAGTCTAGCTTTAGGTTTCTCTATACTCCCATCTGCCATAGGATTGAATAACTTATATGCCTTGAACTCAGTGCCATATCCAACAAATGTACATTTCAGGGCTTTGGGATCTAACTTCTTCCTATCTGCTTTAGGTATATGAGCATAAGCTTTTGACCCAAATATTCTTAAATGACTCACTCCTCGTTTGAATCCAAACAATGCTTCAAAAGGGGTTTTGAAGTGTAGACATCTAGTAGGACTCCTATTCTTTAAATACACAGTAGTGTTAATAGCTTCTACCCAAAGACCATTTGATAGACCCTTACCTTGAAGCATGCTCCTTGCGCACTCCACAAGAGTTTTTTTCTTCCGTTTTGCCACTCCATTTTGTTGTGGAGTGTGGGGCACTGTAAACTGTTGCACAATCCCATGATGCTTGTAGAAATTCATGAACTCTCCCAACCTGTATTCTCCCCCTTGATCTAAGCAGAGAATTTTTATCCTTTTTCCTGTCTGGTTTTCTACCATGGATTTAAACTCTTTAAAATAATGAAAGGCTTGACTCTTTTTACTCAGAAATTATATCCATGAAAATCTAGTGCAATCATCTGTAAACAAAACAAAGTAATATGCTCCTCCTAATCACCTATTTTTCATAGGTCCACAGATGTCTGTATTCACCAGTTATAAAATATCTCTTTCCTTTCTATTGACATGTAAAGGGAACTCTTCTCTATGCATTTTCCCTAATGCACATCCATCACAATCCATCTTAACATTATGGAGAACAGGGAGTCCATCAACCATACCTTTTCTGTGAAGTAAGATGAGGTCTTGCAAATTAATATGGCCAAATCTCTGATGCTAGAGATCTTCAACTATCAATCTAGCTACAACCATTGCTTGTTGTGGCATACTCTTCACATCTAGCATGTACAGGTTCCCCACGCACACTCCTATTGCAACTGTTTCCATCTGGCTATCCTTAATGACATGGTTAGTCTTAAAGAATTGAACTTGCATGTCTTGATCAGCAATCATTGAGACAGAGAACATATTTTTCTTAATTCTTGGAACACACAATACATATTTTAGATGTTTAATGTCACCACTAGGTAACTTTACATGAATGTCACAATATCCTTTGATCTCATATCCATTGTCATCTCCTAAATAGATTTTCGACCCACATGAAGTTTCTTCAAGAAATTCAAACCATTCCTTCTTACCAGTCAGATGTGAGGATGCGCAAGAGTCAACATACCATATGTCTTCCTCATCTCCCTTTAAAGCTAAAAGAGCACAATCGACTATAAATAGTCGAAGTTCGTGGCTATGGTCTTCTTCTTCCTCAACAAAGTAACTCTTATGTTTTCTCTGTTTGTTTCTTCCTTTGTCCTCCTGCCTCTTATAACAATATTTAATCTGGTGACCAGGTTTTCCACAGTAAAAACATTTCTTGATGGGAAAATTATTAGCAGACATACCTTTAAACGGTCTCTTCTGAAATGTGTTGGCACCTTTCTACTGTTGCTGCTATGGTTGCTGATGTTGCTTCCCTCTATACTATCTCCTTTTTGCCATCAAAGCAAGGTCATTGCTCTTTGATTTCAAATTTTGTCATCTCTCTTCTTCTTGTTGTAGAATCCCTATCAGCTCTTCAAACGCAGGGGCTTTCTCCCTTGCTGACAGCACTGAGATGAACACCTGGTATTCATTAGTGATTCTGTTCAACATAATCATGAACAGATCTGAATCAAAAACTTTCTCTTCGATATCTCCCAATCTGTCCTTCAGGTCTTTACTTCTAGAAATGAACCCAACAACGGACTCATTCTCCTCCATCTTTAATGCAAACAGCTTTCCTTTGAGTGACAAGACACGGTTTGTATTCTGTGTCTGGTATAGGTTTTTGAGCATCGTCCAGATGTCAGTGTTTGATTTACAGTCTCTAATATGTGGGATAACATTGTCCTTGACAGACATCTTCAATATGACCTTCGCTTTTGTCTCCCTTTTATCCTAATCTTGCTATTGTGCAGCTAATCCTCGTCTTAGCTCATTTCCTATAATAATTGACCACGCATTTGTGCTTTCAAGTAAAGTTTGCATCTTCAATTTCTAGTCGGTGAAATTCAATCCATCAAGTTTGCCAAATTCGTGTAGGTACGATTGTATACTGTTATTCATATTGGATTGATAAAATTTTTGATCCTCTGATGAATAATTCTATCCAACTAAACACTTTCAGGTCACAAAAAAAACACCACTGAGCAAGTTTGATTTGCTTCCATTGAACAGATCAGGAACTGCAATGTACCACCATTGGGCAAGTCCAATTTTCTGCCACTGAATAGATCAGGGACTCCAATGCACCACCATCAGGCAAATCCGATCTGCAGCCATCGAACAGATCAGGAACTCCAATGCGCCACCACCGAGCAAATCCGATCTACTACCACCGAACAGATGAGGAATTCCAATGTGCCACCACTGGGGAAATCCGATCTGCTGCCACCGAGTAGATCTGAAGCTTCAAAGTGCCACCACCGGGCAAGGCCGATCTGCAAAAAAAAGAGAAAAATTTACAGATCTTCCAAAAAGAAAGAGGTTGGCGCTTCTCGATAGCGAAAGACCCACGCCAGAAACAAAATCGGCGTGAGGCACGAAATTGCCATGCTTAAGGCTTGATTTTCCCCACCAATAGCGATTTTTGGTGCGTCGGCATGACTATCCATATCAAACCTACGCCAAGTGGCACAATTGTTCCTTAAAAAACCACGCTAACCCTTTGTTCTGCTCAAAAATGGCGGAACTATTCCTGTCAAAACAGCACCAACCCTTTCTTGCGCTTAGAGATGATTAGTCATCTGAGACATGTGCTACAGGTGTTACTGTAGTCCACTTGATCTTACGAATAAAAGATACAACTACCCTAGAACCCCCGCTCAAAGTACATTTCCAAAGTAGGGACAAGTTCTTAAACCATGCTGGTGAGATTCGCCTTTGGGATTCAAATTTGCCAAAGTACCAATTCCCCCAAGTCCACATTTTTCCTAAGATTGTTCATATGTATTATGCTTGCTACATCCCCTGTCACATGACTGTTATGTCTCATGGCAAGAAGGTCCTTTTCGCCATCAATGTTGATTCTATAAATGAAATTCTACAGCTCCAACCAGGACCAAGCCTAACCCCACTCTCAATTGGAGATCTGTTGGACCTGTATCCTAAACATAGCTCTACAAAATTGGCCCAACTATTCCAAACCTTCACAAGAGAAGAGAGACACATCCCTAAGGACTTTCCTCCATATGTATAAGTCATTTTCTCTCTATGGGGCCAGAATATTGTGGCCATGATATCTTCTATTTTGGGTTACTCAAGTAGTGAGTACATTAATCAAATAATCCTTGCCTTCATGTCCATCTAGACTCCAAGGTAGCCTCCTATTGTCATTTATGACTATGCCCAATTTATAGCTGATAGGATGCATGAGAAATTCCTTATAATGATGAATGAAAGGGTTTTTAAGCACTCCTCAGTTTTATACCATATGTTCTTATATTATCAATCATAGAAGTTCCCATTCACCCTTTAGAAGCTTGACACCAAGGGTCAACCCAGATCAATCATTTTTTGGACCCCATTGATTGACCAATACTAGTCTCCATACTCTTACTTTGATTTCATTGATTTATTTGTACATCAAGTCATGGAAACATTGACTGGAAGCCCTCCTCCTAGAATCAATCTAGAAATAAAGAGATTCATTCAATTGTGTAAGTAGACCAAAGTTGGTGATTGGTACCTGAACCATATAAAAATAAGGATTTATGGTTGCATACTAGCACCATACAAGCTACCAAGATACCTACCCATGTGGTTCTTTGCATTAGAATACTATAGGAAAATTATCAATGCAGATGAAGTAAACTTTGTCAATGCCAGGAAGAAGGCCCCTTCAAATACCAACTAGGCCACCTCAAATGCTACTCTAAAGAGGTTGGAAAAGAGGCATATTTGATATTACAGAATATGAAGTTCCAAAGAACTTTTGTGTGGAGATATGATCTTTTGGAATTCATCACAAAGAATAGACAAAAGGTCAAGCTAGGACCTTTCATTCACAATCCCATACCTGAAATAGAAGCATATGCAAATCAGATAGAATGGGTGGAGGGTACCATAGTAGACCTAGATAGCACGAGAGTAGATGTAGAGAATGTTCTAATTGATTTATAAAAGTAGCTTGATGACAACTCTTATCTATAGGTACGAGAAGAACTAGAAAGAACCATGAGTACCTCTCGAGTCATGCAATCTCCTCAAAATGAAGAGCAGATCCCAAAAGGAAATAGAGAAGGGGCTTCTGCTTTAGGAATGGGTAGCTCTGATTTACAACAGGAATCAAATAAGAGGAAAAAAGGCTAAATCCAGCCTCTGAGCAAGAGTATACTGAAGACTCAACTAAGGTCACAAATACATGAGTAGAAAGAAATAGATCTGCCACTCCATTTGGAGGCATGCAAGAGCCTTCCACATCACAAACTCAGATGTTGGAAAGGCAACTTAGTGTTGAAGTATCTTCCTTCAACATGCCTGCTGACAAAAACCAAGATATCAAAGAAAGATATAAAGAAATCAAACCTAGAAATGAGAGGCTTAAGGCCTAAACAAATGCTCAGTACCTAAATCTCACTCCTACCAATCAAACAAGGCTAATGTTAGCCTTTGACATTAAATAGGGGAAGCTGTAGATGGCCTTTATGAAGCCTACAACCCAACAATCAAAGACAACATCATATTTCAAAAGGATAGATTGTGAAGTGTTGGTAAGGGATATTAATCCCATAGATGAGATTGAACTACACAAATAGGTTGGAGAGATGATATACTCCACCCTGACAGGTAAATCCATAGCTGCCCATCAACTACAGAACTCTCTAAACAACATCTCATCTCAATTCCAGTTAGAAAAGGCCTCCTCACAGGCCAAGGATACTAGGATCAAGTCCTTAGAGGAATTAGTGATTGAATTGGGGCACGATCCCAAGGATATAAAGGCTACAAAATAGCTTATTAAAAAGAAAAATGATGATATTGTTGCACTTAAGAGGTAATTGAAAATACCCCAACTACAACATCCTTAAACTATAGAAGTCATAGAGAATAAAACCAGACATGAGGAGTTAATGGACTTGGTCATGAAGCTGAATGACCAACTAAAAGAGATAGAAATGGAATTGGATGCTTTAATCCAATTAAAATTAGTAGATGTGGCTACTTCTTCAACAAATGTTATCCACAAAGTCAACACAACAGTGCCATCCACACTAGCAGCACCTTTGGCACCTACAACTCCACTTGCAATAGGCTTGCCAGTAGCAATAGAGTCTACATCAGTAGTAGGTGCATCAGGAGAGAAAGTAGCAGAACTAGTCAAAACCATGGAAGAGATGTCTATCGAGGCTACTGAAATGAATAGGTTAAAAGAAAAGGTTGAAGGTTTCGAAGCAGGCTGCAAACTTTCCCAACTGAGGCAGAAAGAAGAAGAAAAAAACACCGAGAGAATGGATGAGAGAATCGAAATCCTAGAGAAGGATTTAACGTTGGAAAAACCACTTAGAAAAACAAAGGAAATGTTGTGGGAAAATATCACTCACTTTGTCAATGGTATTTTCCCATCAGTCCAAGTAATTTTTGAACAAACAAAGTTGGTAAATATAGCTATAGAAGTTATCCAGAATGTGAAGGAGGAGTTGGGAGATAAGCTAGAGGATGCAAATAGACTCATCCACTTCATCAACAACAAGAACAGATATGAGCTCCAGGAGCTAAATATAGAATATAGGACCACTCCCATTTTAGAAAAAAGGAAGGTCCTTTTGAAAAGGAACCTTATGCCTAATTTGGAAGAAAGGTGCCACAATCTGCAGGTATCCATTGGTAGGTTCATGGCTAAGTTCCAGATTTTGAGTGAGAAAGGTCTACCCAGTCCTATGCTCATCAATGAAAGACTCATGACACAATTGGAGTATAGTGATAGACTCAAAAAATTAGCTAAGGAACAAGCGAGCTCTTCATCCATAAAAGCCTTGCCAACAGGCAGAGTTTTATATGACACATTTGAGAGCTTGTTTTTCCTTGAGCATGAGGTAAAACATTTGTTCCTCACCAAGCCTAATTTTGGCAAATATACTGAAGGTGATGAAATTTACAGAAGAATGATGAATGTAAAGTTCCCTGATGTAGAATGGTGGGAGAAAATGACCAATTTATTTTGATGAATTTACAACAGACATATACTACATAGTAAAAACAAAACAATGAGGTAAAGTAGGTAAAAAAAACACAATAGGGTCAAAGAGTATCAGGGTTAAAGAGTATTTGTTGAAAGATGAAAGCGAAGAAGACTCCAGCATGAAAATCTGCAACAACAAGCCAGAATAAAAGCCTAACACTTCAACAATAAAGGGCAACACAACCATAATAAAAGGGACAACAGGAAACATTCCATTAGCTCTCTCTATCTTCTTGCAAGAAGATATTTGTATTTCCTAGATTAAATCTCAAGCTGTTTTGAGATATTTTGTAATAATTTTCTGTATAAATACTTCACAATTAGAAGTATGTATGGTGGATTTTTAGACATTTCTATAGTTTTCTTGATCAAAGACTATAAGCTATTGTATCACTGTTGGACCAACAAGCTAGATTATTGAATAAAGCAAAGACATTTCACTAGATTCATGTGTAGTGTGAAATACAGACAAGTATCTTATTTTGTGTTATCACATTTCTTTAAAAGTTTTTCCGTAATATTAAATGTATCTGAAATCTAAGTGCTATAATATGGAATGATATCTCACAACTTTCTTCATTGCACTCCGTTTTGACTATTATGCATTTTTTATGTTTTCTGATAAATTATGTAAGTTAAGGAATTCTTGATTGCTCCTTAGTTCATGTAGTTTCCCTCCAGTGCATAGTAAAGGATTCTTAACTACCCTTTGCTCATGATCATCCTCTGTTCCTCATTTTAATCCCAATTTGAGGATTCTTAAGTGCTCTCTCACCCTGGTTAAGATCATTTCACCCATTCGACCTAAAAATCTATGCTTCACTATCCTAGCTTGCCCATTGAACACTCCCTATAATGATTTAATCCTAGTTCTGTTGCCCTTCTTTAACTCCATAGGCCAATAGCGAGAGACACAATTCTATCCATTTGTGTAAGTATTCCACCATCCAACTTCCAATACAAATCCAAAAAACCCCTGAACTTTAAGAACTAGCCTAAAATCTTAGCAAACAAAGCTAAAACATATAGAGAGAGCCCTCTCTGAGTCATAGGTTGGCTAGAACATATACTTAAAATATTGGTTTGTAGTTACCTCAATCTTTTCCTTCTTCTCATAAATTCTAGGGAACAATTGTGAGTGATAATAGTGGGTACACATTTGGATTCTACAATCCATTTTCTCATATCGGGATATCAAATTCCTAAGTGCATTTTGGTCGAGTCTCTCATCGATGTGAGATACAAAACTCACTAAGTCCATGACTTTCCATTCCGAAACTGATGTCCAAACAAAGGTAATCAACATGATGATCGTACACGTTATGCACATGTACAACTCAAAGAATCCATGCACATGGGATGAAAGCCTCCCCTATGTCCAGCATAGCTACAATAGAGCTCCCCATAGCTAAACACACCACAACCCTTTTTAGGTAAGGATAGGATTTCAGTCATTCTGTCCCATTGATGTGGTCATACCATTTACAGCTACTCAAGCAGATTCAACTCATGTCGAGTCTAAAGCACATAGGGCTAACAACTTCATTGAGTACATTCAACACATCCACCATCATGTCGATGATATATTGGATATAACCAAATCTATGTACAAGTTGTGCCATGATCAGCATTGGGTCCCGTACAATTTCGAGGTGGGTGACAGCGTTTGGCTACATTTATAGAAGGAGCACCTCATTGGACCCTAATGCAAGATACTTCTGTTGTGATATAAGCCATATACCATCACCAAGGCTATAGGGGACAATGACTTTGAGCTGAGCTTTCCACCATTCCTTGGTTTGCACCTAGCGTTCAATGTAGATCACGTTTGGCCATACTTTGCACCATTGCTCAACACCTCTGACATTGGAGAACAACTCATGCCAACAAAGCTAAACCCAGACTGGATGGAAAATGTCACAGCTCATTGGATCATGGACACATACATCAAGAACACTTGTGAGAACATGATCCAACTCGTCCAAGCCCTTCAGAAAGCAATTAACTTATAATAGCTTTATATGAGAGTTTCTACAAGTTGCATGGATGTGGGTGTTCATAATGCGCAGAGGTTGACCGACATTTTTGGATCTAAGTATGGCCTACAAAGCAATGTTGTCTTTATCATGATTCAAATCGATAGACCAAGTATCAATCAAGTCAATCTGATCCAGTTTCCAAAATGTTGTGCAACCATCAAGAGTTGGACTGTATTCCTTTCTCACCTTTCCCTTATACCCCCCTTCATATCCTAATTGGAGGAGCGCTGGGCAGAAAAATTAGAATAGTGGTTTTGTTGCACCTCGTGTAGGTAAATTATGTCTACTTGGCATTCTCCAATTTCTTTGAGAAAGTTTTCTCTGCGGTGTTCCCACCTTAGGGCAAAGTTTGGACAGTTGAGACTATATCATTTTCTACTTTAATCCTCTTCCATACCATTTTTTAGCTATAATTGTAATATCTCTCTTCAATATGCTAGTCTCTTTCTTTTCTTACTCTTCTCATCAAATTCTACTTAACCATGCCACCTTAGGCCTCCTCTCCCTTTTAAAACAAATTTCTTGGCCTTAAAAGTCTGTCTTGTTTTCACCCATAGAGGCCCTAGACCTAAAGGTATCCTATAATGTTTAAAATTTCATTACAAACTTTGACTCAATCAAAATAAAATAACTAAAATAATTAAAACAATTTTGCTATTTTCAAAAAGAGTGTATTCTTTCCTAGTTTCGTGAAAAAATTTATTTTTTCCCTAATTTTGGGCATAGAGGCCTTGGAATGTAGAGAGTAATATAGTAGAGAATTTGTAATGTTTAACATTTTGTCTTATTCAAAGTATAACAAAACAAAACAAAATACAATAGAATAAAATAAAAAAACATAAAATGCTTAGCTTTAGAATCATTCTAAAAACAACTTTGTTACCCTTAGAACAATGTTTCTTTCCTAAATTTTGCCTCTCTAGGCATTAAAAACATTTTGTTATCCTTAAAAAGAGTGTCTTATTTCCTCGTTTTGTGACTAAAGAGAGTGTTTTCGTGCTTTTCTCTACTCTGAGAGGTGGGGGAATGTAGAGAGTAGTATGGCATAGAAGTTGTAATGTTTAATATTTTGACTTAATCATAGAATAACAAAACTACACAAAATAAAATAAATAAAATGCTTACCATTCTAATCATTTTTAAAGCAACTTTGTTACACTTGGCAACAAGGCCACTCTGCCACTTAAAATACCCATTGGCATATTTAAGTAGTAAACAATGTTCTAGTTCAGAATTTTTGCCTTTCTACATATTAAAACAATTTTGTTATGCTTAAAGAGTGTCCTCTTTCCTATTTTTCTCACAAAAGAGAGTGTTTCGCAGAGGTGAGGTAATGTAGAGAGTAGTATGGCAGAGAAGTTGTAATGTTTAATATTTTGACTTATTCAAAGCATAACAAAATAAAATAAAATACAATAGAATAATATGAAATAAAATAAAATAAAAAAACTTTCTTGGACTTGAAAGATTGTCTTATTTTCCAACATAGAGGAGGCCCTACGGTTCACTAGTGCGAAAGGTGTCTTGTAATGTTTAAAATTTCATTACAAACTTTGACTCAATAAAAATCCTTTTTAAAACAACTTTCTTGGCCTTAAAAGATTGTCTTATTTCCACCGATAGAGGCCCTAGAGTTCACAAGGGTTAAAGGTATCTTTTAATGTTTAAAATTTCATTAAAAACTTTGACTCAATCAAAATTAGTTTTAGAACAACTTCCATGGACTTAAAAGATTGTCTTATTTCCCCTCATAGAGGAACTAGAGTTCACTAGGGTGAAATGTACATTGTAATGTTTACAATTTCATTAAAAACATTGACTCAATCAAAATACAACATCTAAAATAATTAAAACAAATTTCCATCCTTAAAAAGAGTGTATTCTTTACTAGTTTTCTCACAAAAGAGTGTTTTTTTCCTAGTTTTGGGCCTAGAGGTGATGGAATGGAGAGAGTAGTATGGTATAGAATTTGTAATGTTTAACATTTTGACTTATTCAAATAATAACAAAACAGAATAAAATACAATAGAATAAAATTAAAAAAAAAACATAAAATCGTTACCCTTAGAATATTTTTTAAAGCAACTTTTTTACCCTTTAAACAATTTTATAGTTGGGAAATGTTGCCTCTCTAGGCATTAAAACAATGTTGTTATCCTTAAAAATAGTGTCTTCTTTCCTATTTTTGTGACTAAAGAGAGTGTTTCCTAATTTTGCTCCTAGAGGCCAAGGAATGTAGAGAGTAGTATGGTAGAGAAGTTGTAATGTTTTATATTTTGACTTATTTAAAGTATAACAAAATGAAATAAAATACAATAGCATAAAATACAATAAAATAATATAAGAAACTTGCTTGGCCTTAGACGATTGTCTTCTTTCAGAGCATAGAAGAGGCCCTAGAGTTCACTAGTGTGAAAGGTATCTTGTAATGTTTAAAATTTCATTACAAGCTTTGACTCAATCAAAATCCATATTAAAACAACTTTCTTGGCCTTGAAAGACTCCGCTCATAGAGGCCCTAGAGTTCACTAGGGTGAAAGCTAAATTTTAGTGTTTAAAATCTCATTAAAAACATTGACTTAATAAAAATAAAACAATTAAAATAATTAAAACAATTTTGTTATCCTTTAAAAGAGTGTATTCTTTCCTAGTTTTGTGTCAAAATAGTGTTTTCTTCCTAGTTTTGGGCCTAGAGGCCCTCCAATGTAGAGAGTAGTATGGTAGAGAATTTGTAATGTTTAACATTTTGACTTATTAAAAGTATAACAAAACAAAATAACATACAATAGAATTAAATAAAAAAATAAAAATAAAAAATAAAAAAATCAATCCTTAGCCTTAGAATCATTTTTAAAACAACTTTGTTACCCTTAAAACAATGTTCTAGTTGGGAAATTTTGCCTCTCTAGGTATTAAAACAATTTTGTTATCCTTAAAAAGAGTGTCCTATTTCCTAGTTTTGTGACTAAATAGAGTGTTTCCTAGTTTTGTTGTGAGAGGACATGGAATGTAAATAGCATTATGGTATAGAAGTTGTAATGTTTAATATTTTGACTTATTCGAGGTATAAAAAAATGAAATAAAATACAAGAGAATAAAATAAACATAAAATCCTTAGCCTTAGAATCATTTTTAAAACAACTTTGTTACACTTAAAACATTGTTATATTTCAGAAATTTTGCCTTTCTACACATTAAAACACTTTTGTTATGCTTAAAGAGAGTGTCTTCTTTCTTAGTTTTGTCACAAAATAGTGTTTTATTTTGGATTTCTGAGCCTATAGGCTAAGTAATCTAGAGCTTAGTATGATGAAAAAGTTGTAATATTTAACATTTTGACTTATTCAAAGTAAAGAAAAACTAAATAGAATAAAATAAAATAAAATAAAAAAACATAAAACTCTTAGCCTTTGAATCCATTTTAAAACAACTATGTCTCCCTTCAAACAATGTTCTAGTTAAGGAGTTTTGCATCTCCAAACATTATAGAGGGAAGAGTGGTAGAGACACTATAATATTTAACATTTTGACTAATTCAAAATAAAAGGAAATAAAATAAATTAGTATAAAATAAAATAAAAACATAAAATTCTAGAGCCCAATCTTATTTCTCATTGTATTTTTAGTCCATGGTTTTTTACCACATCATTATCTTGTAATATGTCTTTGTGGGATCTATCAAATCCTCAAAGGTATCAAATGTGCTATCACTTTAATAGGCTTTCACCTCAATAGAGAGATCTCATCCCTTTGGAAGCTAATATTTTATAAACTTAACAAGACCCATACAGAATAATCTACCTCCACCTTCAAACATAAAAACAAATCTGTGTTTTGGTTTCTAATTAGCTTTTATTTATATAAATATATTATTTTGTATTTTAGATAAGTTGGAGTTTTATTACAAAGTTAGTGTGATCATCACCTCTCATCCATCCATGATTTACATAATTTAAAAAAGATAGAAATATTCAAAATCATACCTTTCAAAGATAAGTACTATTCCAAAAAAATTGTATTTCATCATTAAATATATATCATCCTCTAATAATATACTTATAAAATAATATGTATGGGGATCATCAATAATATATATCTCAAATGTGATCATCACTATAGTTTAAATAACAATATCATCAATATTTGATGTCTTCAAACAACAATATATTTCTCAAAGTGCTCATCCCAAAAGTCAAAATAAATTGTTTTTCCACTAAGTAAGAATGAGGATTAGCATAAAACCTCCCCCAAGACTCACAAGTCTCAAAACATAAGTTGGAAGCACCTTGATTGATGGTGACACTAGGACCTCCATCAACCTAAACCAAATAGAATATTAATAAACATTACAAGGTAGAGGTACCTTGTAATGTTTAACATTTTGACTTAATCAACATAAAACAAAATAAAATAATTAAAACAAATTTTCTATCCTTAAAAAAAGTGTCTTATTTCCTAGTTTTGTGACAAAAGAGTATTTTCTTTCCATGTTTTGCACCTAGAGGCCCTCTAGAGAAGGGAAAATTTTAGGGGCTAATATTAGTAGGTGGGCTAATTTTCCATGCTTTTTCAAAACAAAATTCGCTAATTTCCATTTTTTTTTAAATGATTCGCCTAAAATTTATAGTAATTTTATATAGATACTGTATAAAATGGTTAGAAATTTGAATATTTCTGTAAAAATATTGTGAAAAGTTTTATAAATTGCATATGATGACTCTGAGATTCCCAAGGTTTCTAAACTTCAAGATAAAATTTCATACTTAAAATTTTCCTTACTCTAGAGTGCAGTATGGTAGAGAAGTTGTAATGTTTAAACTTTTAACTTATTCAAAGTAAAATAAAAAGGGATAGAATAAAATACAATATAATAAAAAACATAAAGTCCTTAGTCATCTATCCTTTTTAAAACAACTTTGCTAGGAAATGTTCTATTTCAGAGTTTTGCCTCTAGAGGCCCTATACACCGAAGTATGGTAGACACATTGTCATCTTTACCATTTTGACTAATTCAAAATAAAACAAAACAAAATAAAATAGCATAAAATAAAATAAGATAAAGAATATAAAATTCTCAAGCCTAAGGTTCTTCCCATTGTATTTTGAATCCATGGTGTTTTACCATAGTATTCATCTTTAACGTTTCCACTTGCATCTATCATTTACGTAAGGGGATCAAATGTCTTTCACTCTCGCATGTTTTCACCTCAAGTGAGAGAATTTATCCCCTGTGAAGCTAAGATTTTATAAGTGTAACAAGACCTATAAACAAGAATATAGCTCCACCTTCAAACATAAAAATAGATCCATGGTTTTGTTATTTTAATAGCTTATATTTATATCAGTTAATTATGTTGTAGTTTCTATGTATAAAAAAAAATAGAGTTTTTAACAAAGTCAATGTGATCATGAGTTGTCATCCATCCATGATTTACATAATTTAGAAAACATAAAAAATATAAAAAAACATATGAAAATATGAAAATATACAAAATCACATCTTTCACCCTACAAGTGGTAAATCTTTTGACTATTCCAAAAATTATTTATTTTAGCATTAAATAGATATCATCATCTAATAACATATTCATCTAGTAATATGTATGCATGTGAATCATCAATAATATATTTCAAGTGTGATGATCACCATAGTTCAAATAACAATATCATCAATGTTTTATGTCCTCGAACAATAATATATATGTCAAAGTGTTCATGAGTACTATATTTTATTTATATAATTTAATTATGTTGGAATACATAATTGCTAAGATAATAAGATTCTTAAAATTCAAGCTCAATTCTTCTATTTACTTTATAGTAAAGTAAACCATTCACATGAGCACACCTATTAACACAAGTATTTTTACATGGAAATCCAAAGGGAGAAAACCACCAATATGTTTGTTATTATCATGTAAATTGAGCACCGAGTTAATTACATCAAGATTTTTTTTTATCACCCAATCATAGGAGGCCCCAACCACCTTAAGAGAGAAAACCACCACTTGACAAGAGGCACCAACCATTTACGAATGCACACCACTACCTTCTCAAGCCATTGTTCTATTTTTCATATAATTTAGAGACTGAAAACAAAGGCCAATACAAATGCTCATAAATATAGAAGTTATATATTTCTACACTAGATCCTTTCCTTCTCCTCTGCAATCCCATTTTCCACTTCCCTCTCTCCTACACGACAAACCCAAGTCGTGGTCCTCAACTCCATTGTAAAAATAGTTTCAGCTTGATGTTACCTCTCTCCTCCTCAGACACGTAGACTTAACACAAATTTTGCATCCCCACTTTCTCAATGGAAATCCTAGGTTTTGTTCTTCTTCTACACAATGGGAGAACTTAAATTTGTTGTCCTCATCTCATCACTTTTGTCTACGTAGTCTCTACAACAGAGTGCTTCAAAGAGTTATTTTACATGGATCTACATGTTGTTTCTCAATCAATGTTTAAGGCCACTATAACTAAATTAAGCTCTTTAAATGGGCTTTCTTTAGTAAGCCATTGTAGTTTTATTAAATTATATAATGGGCACCTCATACTAACAAATAAATCCCAGTGGATCATGCACACTTAACAATTAACTCTATTAAATTATGCTTCCAGAAATAACGCAGTCCTACTTTCCTCTTAAATGCCCATAGAGATCAACAAGTATTGCATGTATGTCTCTCATTCCTCCTTTAGCTACAACTATCTATGAGATCCCATCAATTTTCTCGTATGGCTTCCTTGAGCCATTTCCTTATTTTAATTCTTCATGGATTGCAAGAGAAAAAAAAATAGATTTTGTTTTTTGTATGGATCATGCTTCATTAATCAATTATGTAGACCGTGGTCCTCTCTATATTTTAATACAGAGCTCTTTACCATCATCATCAATCCATCCACTTGCGCATTTTCCTGGTTATACTAGGATTTTGCTTATTCATTTATTACTAATGTGAATTATGGCATAATATCAAGATATGGAGGATTTATCTTCAAAGCTACCAACTCATTCATGCCTTTAGTCATATACTTTTACTGATTTTGAGGTGTACATGTCCTTGTGCCCATAAGTTTCTCGAAAACATTTAATAAGAGTTATGGGATTGTGAGATTCTAGGAACTCACCCACTATGTGTACCATTGACAACGTGCTAGTAACTCATTTCATGCCTTTAAACAGATGTTCATAGTTTTCTTTTCATTTTTGTTATCGTGAATGCCTATGGTCAACAAACATGCACGACCCAAGTCTTAGGCACAACCATTAACCCGTGGCGTTATTCCTCTAGAGTGCTTTTATTTGATTTTGGCCTTAAATCCCTTCATCGTCAAAACACATAAAAAGCATTACTTAGAAACACATTGGGCCCCACTCATACAAATATGATTTTATAGAGATGGAGCCCACATGCTCACATGCACTTAAAATTTATAGAATGAGTTTCCTACTCCTTACATGCTTCTAGGCTTTCGGCCTAGCTCACCTCTATGCTCTGTTTGCTATGCCACTCCTCTCGTTTTGCAGATTGTTATTAGAGATTTTAGGCTTTGTCTACTCTCCCACATATAGGCAATCCTATATGCCATACTACCCTATCCCTATTCGCCCCAATCATATATATATATATTAATATATATAATTATATATGTGTGTGTGTGTGTGTGTGTGTGGTGGTGTGTGTGTGTGTGTGTGTGTGTATATGTATATGTATATATATATATATACATATATATACATATACACATATATATACATATACACATATACATATATACATATACATACATAGATATAGCTGTGGAGTTGGAGCCGAGATGCCCACTTGCCCGTAAAACTTCTAAGTAAACATTGAGGCTTCTAAACCTTGAGGGCACTACTACTTCTAGCTTAAAGGTCCTCACTTTGAATAACCATAAATTCTAATCAAGAGGGATATTTTCATACTTCCACATATGGTTGGAAAGATCTTTCTAAGCACTTTGCAACTATGTCACTGTCTAGAGAAACAAATTTTATCTCTTGATACATAATATCCTCCAAACTATGATGCTCCCCAACCATCATAGTCATATTTTTATCAATTTTTCACTAAGCGTGCTACTATGGTGATTCCCTACAACACGCTTGTCAATGCTGATATTTTTTACCTCCAACTTCTATGCTAATTTTATTCAAATCAATGCCAAAATAATTAGTGCCACCACCCATTGAGGCAAAACCGATTGTCTAACAATATCCCCCTTTGACATTGATGGCAAAAGACCAAGCTCCCTGTGAAACTAGGCATGGTTTTCTTCGTTGTTGTTCTTCACCCACTTTGACATCAATGACAAAGGCTTATCGTAAAATCTCCCCCTAAAACTATAAAACCTACTCTTTAATTGATCCTTTAAGATGATTAGCTACCAGCACATTGTAATTGATTCATTTGGGAGGAGGAGTCACAATTCCTATATGTTGTTGGAGATTCACGAAGGGTTCTCTTGCAAGTGGCTTAGTGAATATGTTTGTTCATTGTTCTTTAGTGGTCACATATTCAAGTCGAACAACATTAGCAGCAACTTGTTCTCTTAAGAAATGAAACTTGATAGGAATGTGCTAGGTATTTTAGTGCATGAAAATATTATTATAAATTTTGATAGCACTAGTGTTCTCACATATGATTGGTGTTGGATCAATCAACTTTACCTTGATCCAAAAAAATTGTGAGGAGCAATTGGTAGCTACAATATAATTTTCTTCAAGAGTTGATAGATATATGGAGACACTAAAAATATCCTAAATAGAATTCTACACCATATCTTCACCTTTTGTCATGAATACCTCCTACCCAATCAACATTAGTATACTCCTTTAATGAAAACTCTCTCCTCTTACAATAACAATATCCATAATTTGTTGTGCCTTGCAAATATTTAAAAATCCTTTTGACAACAATGACATGACTTTCATGGGGGGAAAGATTAAAATTTTGTCATGAGGTTTACTGCTTGCATGATGTGTAGTCTAAATGTTGTGAGATAGAAACAAATTCCTATGGTTGATCTATAGACAGTCTATTTACGAGAGGTGTCTCATCTTCTCTCCATAACTTACAGCCTACAACCATGTGGGTGCTAATAAGCTTGGAATCTTGTAGTCTAAATTTCATTAGATTTCTTCACAAGTATTTCGATTGCGAAATGAGAATACCATCCTTTGATTGAGAAATTTGTAGTCCTAGGAAAAAGGACAATTCTCCTATCATGTACATATCAAACATTGTATACATGTAATTTTCAAATTGATCTCCCATCTTCTCTAGATCATTGCCAACAATTATGTCATCTGCATACACTACCACAATCAATAGGTTGTCATCTTCAGATATTATATATAGAATGTTATCTGTGGTGCCCCTCTTAAAGCCTTATGGCTCAATATATCTATCCAGTCTGGCATACCATGATCTGAGGGCCTATTTGAGCCTATATAAGGCATTTTTATGTTTGCACACAAATGCATCATTTTTTGTGAGATTAATGAACGCTTCTCGATGCTCAATATAAACCTCCTTTTCAATATCTCCATTGAGAAAGGCTCACCTCACATCCTTCTAATACAACTTGATGTTTTTTCTGAACAGAAATAGCAAGAAATATTTTGATGACCTCCAATCTTGCTACTAGTGCAAATATTTCTTCAAAATATATCCCCTCTATTTGGGCATACGCTTTGAAGACAAAGCAAGCCTTATCCCTCATCACTTGGCCATGCTCATTCAACTTATTTTTGAAAACCTATTTGGTGCCAATGACATTTCTCTATTTGGGTCTTGGAGAAAGCTCCCAACTATCATTCTTCTTCGTTTGATCTAGTCCTTCATTCATTGCCTTTACCCTATAATTATATTCACTTACCTCACTAAGATTCTTGGGCTTAATTTCATATAGTAGAGAATTTTTTTCTGTTGCTTGGGTTTCCAATATTTTTTTCCTTGTTTGAACACCAAGAATTTGACCACCAATAATTTATCTTTGTGGACGTTGTTTATGTACATACATTGAGGGAGATTTGTACCTCAGTGTTCTACTTATTTATTCATCTTCATCGGCTCCCTCTATTTACGCCTGATCTTAGAATATGGTGGGTGAACCTTTTCTTCATCTGATTTCATGTTTCCTTTGGAAGACTTATATTGTTGTACTATTTCATCCACTAATAGGTATGTGTAGTTTTCCACTCTCGTTTTTCTTTTGTTCTAACATTTGTATCCTTTACTTCACGTTGAGTAGGAGAGAAATATACACTCATTATCAACAGAATCAAACTTTCGAATATTTTCACCATTTCTTTTGATAAGGAATTTTCTCCGAGACACCTTGTATTCTTTCACTGGTTCACGTCTCGACATCCATAACTTAGGGAGTCTTACCATTGTTAGGCCTAAGTTATGTTCTATTTGCTAGGTACACTATTGTTTCAGTTGTTTCTCTCTAGAAGGTGTGTGTTACATCTACCTCATCCATCATGTCGCTAGCAATCTCTTAGGTTATTTTTTTCTTTCTCTCTACTAATTCATTCTATTAGAGATTTCTTGCCACATAATACTACCTCCTTATACCATATTCTTCACAATACTCTTCACATTCTCTTGAAGTGCATTATCCACCTCTATCTGAGGTTAAAAATTTAATCATTAGATATTTTTCATTCTCCAATTGAGCCTTGAATGTCTTAAAATTCTTAAGAGCTTATGATTTTTCTTTCAAGAGCATTATCCATGAGGCTTTGGTAAATTCACTAATAAGTAACATAAAATATCTTTCTCCACTTAGGATTTTTGTGCTAGTACATCTACATATATCAATGCGAATAAGCTCCATAGGTTTAGATGATAATAACTCATTTGTTTTAAATTTAGTCCTTGTCTTGTTACAAAACTAACAAGACTTACATATTTTACTGTCAAGCGATCAGAACCTTTACAATCCCCTTAAAATTATTATCTTATTGACTTTTACCAACATGTTAAAATTCATGTGACCATGTCTTCTATGCCACAACCATGTTTGGTTCGTCTTTCTCAAGTAGCATCCTACTCTAGAGTCATAAAAAAAATATACATTATTGTTTGTTATGACTACCTTTCCCACCAGATTTCCCTTCTTTTCATTTCATATCTCACAGCCTCTAGACCAAGTGTTCACATTATAGTTGTTATCGCACATCTCATTCAAACTGATTAGGCTGTGCTTGAGACCCTCTACATACAAAAAATTTTGAGCTTTAGTATTTTCATCACGACTCGTTATGCCCTTACCCTTAATTCTTGCTAGAGAATTGTTGTCAAACGTCACGTTGTTCCATTTGTCCTTTTATTTTAGAGACATAAATTTACTTTTGTCCCCAATCATATGCTTGGAATAACCATTATCCACATACCATCATTTTTTGTTAGTATAAAATTTCTTGGAAGGTGTACCAAAAATATTCCACTTAAGTCACTCATGACACATGACCATAACAAAAAATTGTGGTTTCTTACACTTCGTATATTCAATAATACAACTAGAAAAACCTGCAACAAAAGGACATATGTAATCCAAAACAACAAACAACAATATGTATCCAATGAAATAACCCAAATGGAAAGACTCTTAAAATTAATAATAATCTTTATTGATAACACCTAGTGAAGGAGATCTATGAAAAGGGTTTGCAAATCCCCCTCCGTGGGATGGGTCCTTTGATGTACTTGATGCTTCGGTAATCGATTCTATCTATCAATGTGTAAAAACACCGAAACAATGTCCATAACTCAAGTTGGAGCTCATGTTTAAGAACATGATAATGGTGACAATGATAATGATCATGATGAAGAATGAATGGAAAATCCTCCTATTTATAAAAAAGTATTGGATTGATCTAAAAAATGGAGAATAACATTAAATATTGACCAAATTTGTATCTAACATTCAGGAATATTTTATTATATTTTTTGGAGAGGGAAAAAATATTCAAAATGGTCAAATATCCTTATTTAGAAATAATTTACAAAAAAAATAATTTATTAATTATTTTGTAAGGACTCAGAATTGTGTGAAATTGAAATATTTATTAAATAGTGATTTAACAATTATTCCAATAATAGAATTAAGGAATAATAAATAAATAATGATTTATTCAATTATTCTCATGGGGTTTTATAATTTGAATGAGAAATAATTTAATAAAACTGGTTTACTAAATTATTTCACATGGTGAAAGTGATTTTTCTATGCTAAAATTAATGTTTCATGGTGTATTTCGGTCAACCTAGTTAGAAAGGGCTAGGTGATAATTTTTTACTGATAAGAAATTGTGCCCCTATGTATGAGTGTTAGGAGAAAATTGCATGATTGAAATATGTTGTAGCACATTCTATTAGGTTGGTCCTCAATGCAACCTTCCTTCCTCTAGTGCCTAAGGAAGACAATTATGCCACAATAGGTAAGTACAGGCCCATAGCACCCTCCAATGTAATTTATAAAATAATCTCAAAACTCATTGAAAACATGCTAAATCCCATCATTGCGACCCTCACTCCTGAGAGAAATCGGGTTATGTTGAAGGTAGCTAGATCCTTGATGGAATCATTCCTTCCCATGAAGCCATCCATTCCATCAACTCTTTGAAACTACCTGACATTCCCATCAGTTTGGATATTTCAAAAGCCTTCGACACCCTCAACTCCGACTACACAAAAGAGGTTGTGCATGCCTTTGGGTTCATTCTTCCATGGATCTCCTGGGTCATGTCCTTTATCTCCTCGATTTTATTCTCTATCCTTATAAATGGCTCCTCATTAGACCCCTTTCAACCCTCTAGAGGAATGAGGGAATGATATCTTCTCTCTCCCTTTTTCTTCATCCTTATGCTAGAAGGATTGGGTAGAGCGTTAAATTTTTCCATTACTCAGGAAAGACTCTTTGGTCTTAGATTCCATGGTAATCCCACCTCTCCCATCAACAATTCATTGATGACACTCTCCTTTTCAATCACTACTCAGTTAGGGAAGCTCATTCCATAAAAATAATTTTGGGTTCATTCTCCATTTCCTCACGACCAACCCTCAATTTTGACAACTATCTCATATTCTTTATTCACACTCCCCTTGACACCCAAAGGAAAATAAAGTGCATTATTGGCTTCTCGGTGGGTAATCTACCTTCCAAGTACCTTGGAATTCCTCTCTCAACTTCTGTTGCCAAACATTCATCGTCAAAATGCCTCATGGAAAGCTAAAAGACAAACTCAGATGATTGTCAATTCAACCTTCGAAAGTAGGTGTTTGACTTGTTCCTCTTAAATCGGTCCTACAATGTCTTCCTTATTATCTATTTTCTGTCCTAGAAGCACCCAAAAGTGTCCTTAAAGCTCTATGAAACATACAATGTAATTTATTGTGAGGAGGCTCTCAAATCAAATACAAATGGTTATTGGTCAAATGGAAATGATGTTCCTATCAAAATAAGAAGGAGGTCTTGTTCTAAAAGACCCAAAAAAAGTTAACAAATTCATGGGAGAAAAGATCTCGTGGAGAAGGGTCAAGAACACCACAAAACTATGGGCCAAACTCTCGCATTCAAAGTACACTTAGAACATTGATAATCAAGATGTTATCTACATGAAATCAACCATCAAGATTTCTCACATGTAGAAAATGGAAAACATAAACAGATCCATGGTACAAAGTCACAATTTCTCGAAAATAAGGGATGGTTGTTTAGCAAAATTTTGGACAGATTCATGGAAAAGAACCCCCATTATTAGCATAGAGCTACAACTCCCCGAACGTAGCAACAATATCATGCTTCAATGAGGTTGTTAATTTAACAATACTGGAAAGAAGACCCTTCTCACGAAAGATGTAGATGGATCCTCCCCACTATGGCATAAGAGGAAGACACATAATCAAATGGTTTCTACCTACAGGAGGCTCTAGCTCACATAACACTCAAAAAGAACAATGGTCGAGGACATTTAAGGTGGGGATTCAAAAGTTCACGTACTTTTAGTGTCAAAGAAGCTTACAACATTTACTCGCAGACCCAAAATCAGGACATGGACCCATATTGGTTGAATTTATGGGGCCTACACTTCTAGCCCAAGATGGGAATCTTCACTTAGCTCCTTATCAGAAGGAGCATCCTTACATGGGATAACACTATGAAATGAGGCTTTGTTTTCCCCTTGTAGTGTTGCATGTGTCAATCGTCACAGGAATTGATTGACCATTTATTTGATTCTTGTCCCATTGCTAGTCAGCTATGGGAAAGAATAGACTAAGCTTTTTACAAGCATGACAAAGAAGCGAACAACATCATTAAGACCTGAAAGGAAGTAAAGGAATCATCACATTTTTTATGACAAATGCCAAATAATGGAAGGAATCTAGATGCTTCTCTACAAAAATGTAAAGGAAACACTACTCATCCAAAAATGGGAAGAAAGTGACTTTCAAGGCCCTCAATATGACTAAACAATTCCTGATTGGTATGACTTGTCTAAGCCTCCAAACACAACCATCAAACAACCAAACCACACTTTGAAGGATCTAGATTGTTGGTACTCTCCTTTGCTCAACCTGTTCAAGATAAACAATGATGGTTCCTCCAAGGGTAACTAAGGATGTGTAGGCATCGAAGGGGATTTTCAAAATCACCATAGTGAGGTCTTTCGAGCTTACATAGGTTTAATCGACTAGGAAAGATAAAACATGGTCAAGGTGGGAGAACTCATGCAAGGAATAATCATAGCCCAATCCCACAATCTCCACTCCTTCATAGAAAAGGGAGACTCATAGGTGATCGCTCAAATAGCCAAATTCATGCTTAATGTCTCTCTGGAACACAAATGCTCAAGATGTTGGCATCTCGACCATGGTGTTCAACAACTAGGAGAAATAATTTTAGAAGGACTAGAAATTATTTTCATTTAGACCAGAAGGAGGGCTTTTCCAATAATGGTGTCGAAGACAATATGACTTTGATTCAGTTCACAAATATTTCTCTCTCAACTCTCACATGTTTTTCTCAATTTCAAACTCTCATCTCTCATGAGAAGCCTCCTAGATAGTGAGCTTGCAATTGAACTATATCAAGAAAATAACAAGCCTCGTCACGACAGCTTCACTGGTCCACCCAAGCTTGCAATGCCTGTAACATTTTTGCCAATATAATATGATCAACTATATATATATATTATATATATTAAATATGTATACATACATACATACATATATATATATATATATATTATATATATATATATATATATATATATATATATATAATATATATATATATATAATATATATATATATATATATATATATATTTTAGTCATTTATTGCATTTAATTATTAACCTTAATTTCCTCTCATTTTCCTTATTTTAAAGCTCAATTAATTAATTAATAAAAATATTATCATGATGAATTGTAAATCTTTGGGATAATGTGGTATAGGCTCAACATTAAACATACCTATTTACATTGTAACAACAAGAGGAGATTCAACAACCATTAAGGGATTAATTGATGACTCCACAAGAACTTCGAGGGAGGGGACCTTACACCTTGAGCCTTATGACAAAGAACCAAATATGTCCCCTTATTGGATTTGAAACAAAGTAGTCTTGAAGTGTGAATTTTAGGAAAATTTTATGTTTTACTTTAGGATCTAATTTTTGTGGAAAACTACACTCATTTATTAAAATTACAAATTTTATGGGTGAACTCTTTATAATAGAAGGTCTGAGTGTCTAATCCACAATCACAAAAGTATTTTAAACTACACAAATCAAGATTTCACTACAATTTTTTCACTAGGATTCAATCTGACACAAATTTCAAAAAGTCACACTAAAAGACTACTCCATTTGAGACTAGTTGGAGAGGACACCTTGTCGACCGATGAGGACATTTTGTGACTCACTCTTGTATAACAATAACAAAAATAACCATCAAGATAGTTAAATTGAAATATTCTAAATGTTTTTTTCAATAATATTAAAATATATTTAAAACCCATAGTGTCATTCATTCTATTTGAAAAATTTACATTAAATTTGATCCAAGTGGATATAGGTGGCCACCTGCCTATTCAACTTGGACGCCCAACACTATCTCTTTCATTTTTTCAATTTCCTTAATTGTAGCACAATTTACTATTTTTGGCAACTTTCAGGTCGTGAATTTTGAGAGCCGTTTTGAGCCTTAAATGACATTTTAGGGAAAACTCAACTAACTAGAGAAGATAGTTTATGTTTCCATTTGAAATTTTTAGTCCTCCGATAAATATTTCTAATGAGATATTGTGCACATCAAATGGAGATTGTATGCCAATGTTATGACCCCGGGAAGGTGATGTAGCAATTTACCCAAATGGGCTAGTTTTTAGATGTTTAGGGTTTCCCATTATTTCTCAATAATAAATAAGCCTTCGAGCCTCATTCTAACACATTTCAGGGGCATGCAACCACCACATCTCTTCTGAGAGATAAGCTACCATCGCTTGAGCTAGTTGGTTTCCATTTTGTTTGTAAGAATATCTCAGTATTTAATATTAATGAAGTGAGGTGTTATTTCTTCTACATATATGTATTTATGGTTATATATGTTATTTTTTCATTCATTTTTATGTTTGGATCAATGGTATGAGAGTGGTCTACTCTTTCTATGTTTTTCTTTGCATATCACCAACAAGGTTAGGATATAGGGAGTTAGGGATCGAATTGGTCGAACATTTGCATGATCATCCTCACAAATCCCCACAAGCTACCATGGCAAAAGAGAAGAGAGATGAGTTGGCAGGAGATTCTTTCAAACTTTTACTTGAAGAAGCCCTTGAGTGATAGAGGAATGTAATGATGGACAACTCTGCACAAATCCTTCAGCAACTACCCAAAGGTGGCACACCTTCTTCAAGTAGCTACTCTCGAAGTGCCAAAGCCTTTAAGGTACAAGTTAACTTTGATATCCCTATATTTGAAGGTGAGATAAATGTGGATGTCGTAGATAAATAGTTAAATTTGCTAGAAGGATTTCTTTTTGTTCATGATTTTTCTACTCCCGTAAATTTTACTTTTCACTTCTCAAAGTCACCCTGACATCATGGACTGGTGGGAAAACTACTACGAGAAGAAGGAAAAAGTACACCTTCACTATTTTCAACTACACCCACTTGGAATTCATTCATGAATTCCATCAAGGAGTAGTACTACCCTGTCAGGAGATGTGAGGATAAATACACAAAGTGGACCATGCTGCGGCACAGAAGGGACCAAGATGGTCAGACTTTACCAATGTTTTTCATACCCTTCGCAAAATGTTGGGTATCAAGGATTCTGAGTGACATTTTGTACTCAAGTATCGCCATTGTCTACACACATACATCTAGCATGAGATGGAGTTCCTAGACATCTCCTTACATGATACAACTTATTGATACGGTTTCAATATTGAGTAGAATTTTAAACAAAATAAGCGAGACTTTCGATCTTCGATTCTAAGTGAAGGGAAATGTGCCCCCAAGCCATAGAGAAAATGACAAAGCCAAGGTAAGGAGACTGAGGAAAACCTGCTGAAGATGAAAGAAAAGAACAACACCATGAAGACAAAGAAGGACATGGGAAAATTCTGTGAGTAACATAAGAGCTCCATTCACAACACAAGTGAGTGTCGGCCTAAGGAGTTATTGGTCGTTGAGTTGAAGTACTGTGAGTGAGATGCATGTTCCAACTCTGAGTGAGAACTTGAGAAGGGTAATGAGAAAGGGAAGTAGATCATTGATGGGGAGCCGAGTTCCAATGTGGCCACCACCAAGATCTAGAATAATGAGCTTGAAGACGTAGTGGAGGAGGAACAACTTTGCCACTCATGGATGTGGGTGAAGGGTTCTCCGCTGCAGTTCATCATCCATAGCAGGAGCTGAAAGAACCTCATCTCAGAAGAGTTCATGAACTGGCTAGGTCAACTAAGTACAAAACATCCACAACCATACACCATTGGGTGGCTTGTTATAGACATTTTTGGGCACTTCAACCTCAATCAAAAATGTCCATAAAATGAGGGCTCTTAAGTCCCTAAAAGGTTTGCTTCACTCCCTAAAGGAACAAGGTCAACTGATTACATGATCTCCCAGAAGTTATCCACTGAAAACTGCTCATAAATGGTCAAAACTGGACCATACTGAAAGCTCCATGCAGGAGGTGCAATGCATATCACCCATTGTATAGGGTGTGATGCATACTATTTTTCTCCTCTGTAGGGTGTGATGGTCAGAAATGGACAAATGGCAGGGACCAAAATGCGAGGTGGAAGATCATGGAATCTTCCAGAAGCTTCCCCTTTGACACTTTCCACTCCATTTTCGACAAGGGATGAGTAAGAGATCTTCATTGTCCAAGTGGAAGCAGGAACTATCAAAGTGAAGACACTAATCAAGAAAAAGATGACTCACCTCTCTGTAATCATCTATATATGGATCCCTCATCACAGAGATCCAGGGGGCTGGAATTTTTTAATCTATAGAGAAGTGCTATCAGTATTCTTGTGTACATTCATAGTGTTGGGTGATTTTGCTTTGCTTGAGGTGAAAGAAGGGCTTCTTAGCTGGAGGATGATGCTGGGTCAGACCTGCTCATGGTTGTAATCCTCTTGCTACTTTTATCTGAATAAAGCTATTCTTGTTTCCTTCCATATCCTGGTGTACTTGTTTATATATGCTTGTATATGGTTAATGTACATCTGATCCTACATTACTTGTGAATTTAGATCCTTGTTTCTTGCATAGTAGTATGTTGCTGTGATTCTACAACTCCTTTTGAAGCTG